>JAFVLL020016122.1:0-31233 GCA_021397915.2 Tor tambroides
AGGGCACACCAACAGGACGTGACACACATGGCCTGATCTCTGACAGCTACTGTAGTCAAGTGTCCGCAAGATGGTGCTGAAGTTAGCCAGTCATATTTTTGATAGATGACTGGAAGTACCACATTTCTGTTAAAAGTGCCAATATTTGGATCCAAATATTATATATTAGGTGAAAACCAGTAGTATGTATGAATTCACTGCCTTTATAAAACAGCAGGTAAAAGGAAGGCATATCTGATGGACACTTTACTATCCCATGAGGCCATAGGAGAGGAGTTGTGAATGGCAGTGAAGCGATGCAATGCATGTAGTATGTATGGATTACATTCATACTATATAGAGCATACTTTTTTAAACATTATAAAATATTTATCCAAAAGAAATATTATTTAAATGCAGCAGTAATAAACAGGTTCATAGATTTTGTCCTTTCCCTATTCAGACTGATAGGAGTTTCACTTGTATGGTTTGAAAAAGCTCAGAGATAGCCCCTGAGTTAATCTTCTTTCTTTACAAGTGCCTTTGACAATCATAAATATTAACATAGATGAAAGAAGTTATATTTGTTACACTTATTTATTTTGAAACTATAGTTTTCAGTATTGAGCTTTCTCTTGTGAAAAAATAAGCAAAAGAGTACTTGTTTCAGACATATATGTGACCCTGGACCTCAAAACCAGTCTTAAGTCGCTGGGGTATATTTGTAGCAATAGCCAAAAATACATTTTATGGGTCAAAATGATTGATTTCCCTTTTATGCCAAACATCATTAGGATATTAAGTAAAGATCATGCACCATGAAGATATTTTGTAAATTTCCTACCGTAAATATATCAAAACTTCATTTTTGATAAGTAATACGCATTACTAAGAACTTCATTTGGAGAACGTTAAAGGCGATTTTCTCAATATTTCGATTTTTTTGCACCCTCAGATTCCAGATTTCCAAATTGTTGTATCTTGGCCAAATATTGTCCTATCCTAACAAACCATGCATCAATGGAAAGCTTATTTCTTCCTTTTCAGATTTCAGATGATGCATAAATGTCAAAAAATGTCAAAAAAATTGACCCTTATGACTGGTTTTGTGGTCCAGGGTTACATATATGCGAAAATGTAATGTTTCCGAACACTTTGTGGCATGTTAATTTAATCAGGCGATTAAATTAAAATCTATTATAATAAATGTATGATAAATGCAATTAGTTGAACAGAAAAGTGCTTTTTTGACCCCAATTAAGTAGGACTTAAGCACATGTTTATACTGCATGTCATTTCATAAATATTTATATTGTCTTAATATGGTTAACATGTACTGTAGAATATACTGACAAGTATTTATGATAAACTAAAATGTTAAAATCTTAATATTATTTCTACTGAAATTTGTACATCATGTATTGAAATATATTTGTAATTACACATTTGTAATGAAGTTGCAATTTTGTACATTTAAAGTATATTAATTTTGTATTAAAACACTATAGTTAAAAGTACTTCACATGTGCTTACACTTATCAAAATAAGTGTATTTCTTTAAAGCATGGCAAAACTTTATTAAAACAATGAAAACTGAAGTACACTGAAGTGGCCTTTTATTTCATTAATATTATATCTGCAAGTATAGATTTTATTTTATTTATTTATTTATTTACTTTTACTACACAAGTTTTCAAGTAGACTGCAAGTGCAAATTTAAGTGCACTTCTTTTTCTTAAGTGTTCACACAGCATTTTGAGATTGTCTACTCCACAAATCATACATGTGATGCTACCTTTGAATTTGGCAGTCTAATTACACTGTCTACCTTTTAGAACAGTGTTGAGAACCTATAATGCCTTAAAATGCTGCCTCTGCAAGCAGTTCACTAAGTTTTAGTACAAAGTGATTGTGTTACTCTCTTTGTTAACATTATCATCTCTTCATCTCAGGCAAACCCAACGTTTTATTGAGCTGCAGTCTTAAGGCTGACTAATATTTGTTGTCCACAACTCCCATGGCGGCAGCTTGCATCTATCTGCTGAGAACTTAAACACGATAACAGAAGCTAAATTGCCGTGTTGGGCTTACGTTTGTGCTCGGCTAAACAAAATGTCCGACAGATGTCCGTGTCATTCCATCTGCTGTTAATCCAAACAGCAGTTTTCTTTAAAAGCCCAGTCAACAGAAATATATAAATCCAGTCTCTGCTGCCCCAGCGGGAGAGGAGAGAAGATAATTGTTTTTTTAGTGGCCGCAGTTGTGCTGATGAGGTGAATTTCCACGTGGTACCTCTCCAAGTAGCAGATTGAGTGAATCTTTAACTAGATCAGAGATGACTTTTAGTGGGCAGTCTGCCACTCTGCCAGATGGTGGCGCTCACGCTACACTTCTGATTAAACAGAGTTCATTTCAGATAGTTGTGTTGTTAGGCAAAGTAGCAAGTACAGTAAACAGTTGAATCCCATTAAGATGACATTTGACCTCAAAATCAAGAGAAGAAATTATACCACACATCCATGATTCTCAGCTTTTGAACATTGCTTATTTTTTTGAAGCATGCCATACTGTATTTAATTATACAGTATTTTACCTTAATTTTACATAACATACAACAATCTTTCAGCAATATTTCTTTCTTCAGATGCTTAGGTGAAAGAATACTTCATCTAAAAATGAAAACTGGACTTCAAAATCAATACAACACCATTATGTTGTGACTAGGGTTGGGTATCGTTGGGTATCCAATTCCGATTCTGATTCTGCTTATAGATTCCGATTCTTATCGATTCCTAGTTCGATTCCAATAAGATTAAAAAAAATAATAATAATAAGTGAAAAATTTAGACGTCAAACATACTTATTCTGTGTTTTTACAAAACGTTCTGTTGCAGATGAGTAACATGAGCAAGCAGCTTACAGAACACATAGGCCTTTTACATTTAGGAACATTTCCAATGGTTTTAACAAAAAATACCACAGCAATAACTAATAAATTATAAATAAAAAAAACTAATAATAGACTAATACATTTTAAACATTAAATTGTTAAAGGCAAGTAAATAGTCAGTAATAAGATAGGAACAAACAAATCAATTAGCAATAGCATAAATACAACTGAACAAATTTCAGGTACAGAAATTGAAATCAAAAGTTTAAAAACACTATAGTTTTCTTTTCATAAATATTATATACTTTAATTGTCATGAACTCAAGTTTTTTTATTTTTTTATGTTTTGTTCTTTGATTAACATGTTTATTAAGCTGCTGTCTCTTTAACACCGAACGCACGCGGACGGATCTAAAAATACTTTTTTACACACACGTTTTCTTTCACATCTATTTACGTTCACTTAAGACAAAAACGGCTGTGTTTATGATGATATACTGACATATTATTGTGCATATTGGTTGGTAAATGTGAAAGAGAAGCATATTTAGGCTTGGTACAAATCTTCTGCAGTGGAAATGCACGGAACGGTTTGAGAACGGACACAGAACCCGCATCGGGACCGCTGTCAAAGCCGCTGTTCTCTTTGCTTGCGCTTCGGATGTGTGCGCTGCACAAAAACAGTGCTCAAGTTCTTTCCCTTCCTGCACGTTAATCGCTTAAAATAAAATCACATTAAAATGCGAACGCAGGAATCGTTAAGCAGAATCGAAATGCACGTGTCTTATCGAGTAGCCGATTCTTGTAAATTTGGAACCGGCTCTAAAACGGAACTGGTTTATACTGAACACTAGTTGACTAATTTTAAAGAAGTAGTTAACTTCCAGAACAAAAATTTACAGATAATGTACTCACCCCCTTGTCATCCAAGATGGTCATGTCTTTCTATCTTCAGTTGTAAAGAAATTATGTTTTTTGAGGAAAACATTTCAGGAATTGTCTCCATATGATGGACTTATATGGTGCCCATGAGTTTGAACTTCCAAAATGCAGTTTCAGATGCAGTTTTTAGCGAAATGATGGGTAATTTTCTAAAAAAAAAAAAAAAAATACAATTTCTATACTTTTTAACCTCAAACGCTTGTCTTGTGTAGCTCTCCAACGAGCATGCGTACTCTGTGCAGTCCTGTTCGTAACAGTTAGGGTATGTCGAAAAACTCCCTTCTCATTTTCTCCTCCAACTTCAAAATCGTCCTACATCGCTGCAGAAGTACTGACCCCAGTGTTTACAAAGTGAACATGCAAAGAAGGTCAAATGCCCTTTATAATAAAAGATAAAACAGCGATGTAAGATGATTTTGAAGTGTCATGAACTGGACTGCACAGAGTTCAGAGCTAGACAAGATGAGCATTGGATGTTAAAAAGTATATAAATTGTAAAAAATTTTTTTTTTTTAGAAAATGACCGATTATTTCGCTGGATAAGACCCTTCTTCCTCAGTTGGGATCATTTAAAGCCATTTGAAGCTGCATTTAAACTGCATTTTGGAAGTTAAAACTCGCGGGCACCATAGAAGTCCATTATATGGAGAAAATTCCTGAAATGTTTTCCTCAAAAAACATAATTTCTTTACGACTGAAGAGAGAAAGACATGAACATCTTGGATGACAAGGGGGTGAGAACATTATCTGTAAATTTTTGTTCTGGAAGTGAACTACTCCTTTAATGTTTAATGAAGAGTTTCAGCAAAACATCCATGCAGATACTAAACATTTGATTGGTTCTGGTGAATTCATGCAACTGTACAAAAAAATCATGGTAAACATCATTGCTCTCTTGTACGCCATCCCGCAATAGTCCAGCAAATGGTGGAAATGCACCAATGTTCTTCATATGCTATTTAATAGCATTTGGTAAACTAATATAAAGGTACATTTCTGCCTTTTACAGTCTCCATTTAAATTTTCCATTTGCTCTCCCTTTAAGATAATTGCCGTCTGGGAGAAACAATTATGATTATTATCTAATTATTGTTTAGCTTAAGAGTAGTTACTTTGGTACTGTGTGTTCCTGTTTTGTGCTTGTGTGTTTATGTACGTTGTGTTCAGGTTATCCTAGGCAATTCGTATTTACGACTTGGAAAGTCGCAATTAAGATATCAAGTGCGTTCAAGTCAGTAAGGTTGCAATGAAATGGCGATGCATTTTTTCCAGCAAGATTTTCAAACTCTGCTTCTACAAAATGATGAATAAAGAATGTGCATCTGTGTGCTTATGATGCAACTTAAAGACAAAAATAATAATTTAATTGATTTCAATAAATTTACCATCAATACAGACACTGCACCCATTGCATTTGAAATGTTTTCTAACTGACACACTCCCAACCAGGAAACTGGGCTTAAAGAAAGTTCTGAGTTTCCCACTTATAAGTATGACTTTGTGGTGAGTCTAACTCATAAATACGATCTTTCTGACAAGAATTGCATCATTATTTGTTGCAGGTATTTCAATTGTTGTTGATTCGGAGTAATGTATTCCCATGTTATCACAGTGAATCCAGAGAAACAGCATGGGAACACATGCACAACTAAAAGTGAGCAGTCTCGCACATTTAACTTCTGTGTTCCCTGTACAGTCAAATTTACAGCCGCCTACTGTTACACTCATTTAAAAAAGAAAACAGGACTAAATCAAATGGCGACATATGTGGAACTGCTTTACTGCAGCAGACCTGAGGAGGAGAAATGCAGGGGTGATATTTCATTATCCTGTTACCCTCGGCACCCTGATGTTGTACTCCTCTCGCAATGAATGCCACATCTGCAACTGATATGGATGTTGTTTTTACAGAAGAATGCATGCTTTTAAAACGTCCTGACTGTGAAACTAAAGAAACCTATATTCACTTTACACATAAATCAAACTGCTCTAAAATGTGAGGCGAGTAAATGATGAATAGTATGATCACAGAGTGATGATTTGCTTGTTTATTTTTCATTTGTTATTATTTTCTGAACAAATTAATTTGTTAAAATATTTGAGATGTTTTACATTATGTTTTTGACATGGCTGTGCATCCTTTGGAATTGAATTAATAAACTTTTATATTACAATTCAAATTCTGAATTTGAACTGAGGTGAGAAGCAAGATACAGAACTATAACTAATTGAAAGCATTTTATAAAATTAAATACTTTAGCCAAGCAAATGTGCGTTTATTAAAGGTTTGTGCACCGTTCAGAATTTGATTAAAATGGAACTGAGAATTCCTTTAAAAATTCAAATTCAGCTCCTGAAATTTAAATTTGAACATACAGAAACTTATAATTGTAATTTTGAAGGAAGTAGAAATTAAATTGAATGAAGTCTGCTACAAGTTTTTTTTTAATTAATGTTTATTTTATTTGTTTATTTAATTTTAATGAATTACCCAAGAACACAATACACACACAACATAAAGGATATTTCCAGAAAAAAAAAGTCAATATCATAGAATCCACTCATAGAATGCAATATTTATTTAAATTGATGTATTAATTATATTTAATAAATTAACTTTTTGGACCATGATGGATGAACATTTCAGTTCCAGAAATTTACACCAAAGACTTAAAAATGGACCAAACCAAAAGACATAAGCTTACCAGTTAGAAATATAAAGAATATAGAGAATATTCATAAATATAGAGAAATCTAAGAGAAATGTATTAAGAAAAAAAAAACTTGTCAAAATCAGTCATGTCCCAAAAATGTATTTGACTTGCAGTACATACAGTAAATTGCTCTTTCTATAGTGTTGAAACAAACTGAAAGTGAACCAGTTCCTAAATTTGGACTTTTTGCACAAGCCTTGTTTGTATTTAGATTTCGTTTAAATTTGCAGCTGAAACCATGTTTTGCGCCCCCTTGTGGCAAACCAAAGCTCACGTTGCAATAGTTAATTAAGTATGCAGAATGTGTTTCATTATTATAGTTTTGGACATTTATAAACAAAGTTCTAAATGGCTAATTTTTCCTCACTCTATCCTGGTAACAGCAAGCTCATTTTTTAACCACAAACAGGTCTGATTTTCTCACAGGCACTTTCCACAGCCTAGACCCCTGATGACCTGTTTATTTAGGTGTGTGCTGATTAGAAATTCTCATGCTGAGCTCCTTTCAGCACCCTGTGTATGGAACATAACAACTCTGCAATGCTCTAATGCACTTCTCTCTCTCCCTCTATCTCTTACATCAATTAATGGTGTGGTTAGAAAAGCACGTTTACTGCCATGCCACCTTCATGAGCACAGGTTCTGCTGTAGCTAACACTAGCAGGTAACAGTTTCCATCCATCTGCTTATAGTATGTTCAAGACACACACTTTAATAACAGGGCGCCCTGACTTTGAGCAATGAATTTCCATGACTTTTCCATGACATTTACATTTGTTTGTGAATACTGATAACACTTTTTAGGTGGATTTCCATACGTAGGCACAAATATCTAAAAAAAAAAAAAAAACAAACAAAAAAAAAACTTTAGGTATAAAGTCCTTAGACAAACAGTCATACAAACTAGTATACTGGGTCTGGTCAAACTAGCAATAACTTTAGCATTAGCTCAAAGATGAATGTCAATTCCCACTGTACCTCTGATCTGCTCAATTCAACAAGCTCACAAGCTCCAAGAATTCAACACCCACTGTTAAGCCATCTTAGGTGCAAAGGGCATAGCTGAAATTCTGTATTTATCTGTGTTTTGGGATTTTAAAAGGTCCAACAAGATATTTTTGATCAGCCAACATACTTGACCGATGCACTGCAAAAGCACAGTTCTGCTAATCATACCAGTTACATGCATTACTGCATCAGCAACAATGCTCAATAATCAATAGAGCGATAGACAGACAAACAGAGAGACAGATTCCCTGAACCTTTTTTTTCCATGTTCCGTGAGAAACACCATTTTAGAGAGCATTTTTAAGAGATTCCAGGTGGATAGAAAAGTGCAGTTTCAAAGGGCTGATTCATCAAGCATCTGTTTTTAATGGCATCTTATTTAGCAGAAGTAGCATGATCAGTGCGGACAGTTTTAATGTGTAGGGCTTAATGAGAGGGCGTAGCAGGAGCTCTTTCATGGCCATGTGTCATGACCGCTGTTTACGGCCTTTGGCTGTGGTAATGATGCCTCTTCCCCTGGATGGTGGCTGATGTTTTTGTTGCTCTCCTTTATAGGTGTCAGTGAAGCCTTTACCCCAAAGCTGGTGTTGGTTACTGCAGACACACCCTGTGGATAGCGGAACCCATTTGTAGTCACATAATCACCACAACTGGGGACCAAAAATGGAGAATAAAACATCCGGAATCAGCGAGGGCCTCCATGTGAACTGCAGTATGTCTGGAAGACACAGCTTCATCTTCACCTTCATCCCCGTTGTCTACGGATGCAATTTCGTCATCGGGATCATCGGCAATAGCATGGTGGTGGCTGTCATCTACCGCTACATGAAGCTGAAGACAGTAGCAAATGTGTTTGTGCTCAATCTAGCCATATCAGACCTCACCTTCCTTATTACGCTACCTTTGTGGGCCACTTTCACAGCTATGGGTTATCACTGGCCGTTTGGGACCTTCCTGTGCAAGGCAAGTGCCGGACTGGTCATCTTCAACCTCTACACTAGTATATTCTTCCTCACCGCTCTTAGCATTGATAGGTATCTTGCTATTGTACATCCGGTGCGCTCCAGACGCCAACGCACACTTTTCTATGCCAACCTCACGTGTGTACTCATATGGCTGTTTGCCTTGCTCCTCAGCACACCCACAGCGCTAAGCCGGGACGCATATGACATTGGGAACTCTACGTTATGCGCTGTGTGGCACCGCAGTGAGCAGATTAACTTACTAGTTACCCTTAGCGTGCTAAAAAGCGTGCTAGGTTTCCTTGTGCCTTTCCTTGTCATCATCACCTGCTATTGTTTGATCGGCCGGGCACTTCTGGGTTCCAGGGGTCTGTTGAGGAAAAGTGTTCGCTCTCGGGAAGACGAAACTCTCCGTATGATAGCCGCAACTGTGCTAGCTTTCTTTGTTTGTTGGGCTCCTCACCAAGCTTTCCACTTCATGGAGCTGCTGGCCACGCTTGGTGTAGTGGAAAACTGCCAAACACTGGATGTTATTGACACAGCCATGCCATTTACCATCTGCATCTCCTATTTAAACAGTTGTGTAAACCCCATTCTTTATGGGTTTGTAGGACACAACTTTCGCAAGAACTTACTAAGGTTACTAGGTTGTGGGTCTGGACAATCTAGCAATCACTTTAGCATTAGCTCAAAGATGAATGTCAGTTCCCATTGTACCTCTGGTCTGCTCAACCCAACAAGCTCCAAGAATGATTCAGCATCCACTGATAAGACATCTTAAGTGCAAAATGCATAGCTGTAAAGGCATTCTTTATTGATCTGTTTTGGGATTTTGAATGGTACTACAAGATATTTCTGCCAAATATATGCAATGCCAAAGCATAGTTCTGCTAAACATTTGACTACATACAATGGAATATTACAAAAACTTTTTTTTATTTAAAATTTTCTTTAATATATATATATATATATATATATATATATATATATATTCATGACACTGGACAATATTTACAACAAAATCATAAAAAAATAATAATAATAATGAATAAAAAATTTTTATTGCATATTGCAAAAACTATGTATAGAAGATACTGTGTATATACTTATCTTGTTTTTTTGTTTGTTTGTTTTTTCACTTTAAATAATGTCTTTTACTAAAACCACAATGTATATAACATTTTTTGAATGCAGTACAACAGTGAGAAATGTTAAATGATATTTGTGATCTAAGTGACCTAATTAACTCAAATACTTTTGATTGTGTCTCTGTAGTGCAACTGTAATGTTTCAAGACTTTTTCTAGAATAAGAAAATCAGATGATAACTGTAGTAAGATATTAACTTATTCTATATAAGATATGAATGTGAAAACCATGCACACTGAACATAAAAAAACTAACTTGTTTAAGATTGTTGAATGTTTTTGTTTTGCTATATCATTTCTGTTACAAAGACATTATTTAATAACATAAGTTTTTTGGGGGGGTTTTGTGTATACAACTTAGCCTTTAAAAAATGCATTCATTTCTTTTTCTCTCTGTCTTATATGTTCATTTCAGATTTTGTACTCATCTACACTGAACATTCAAACAGCAGTAGATGTGTTTAGGACTACTTAAATAAAAGCCAGTTTTCTAAATGATGGTCCCGTTAAGTTGTTCTTTTCTTTGTTAACATTTAAGCATCAGCCTTTTAGCAGGTTAATGACTGAAAGATTTGTATTTGAAGCTGCTGTCACCTCAAATCATAGCTAAAAATATCTTGAAAAGCCCGTGCAACAGGTGAATTATGAATGATGCATATGAAGGCATTCTGGAAAAGGTCAGGACTGGGCGGCCCTTGAAGGCCTGGCATTATAAAAAGAGATCTGTGTGGGGAACACGATCATACAGGCAAAATGAAGGTCCTTTTGCTCTTAGGATTGGTGGCTGTTGCTCTCTGTGAGCCAATCAAATTTGTGGGGTAAAATCTGGAATATATTTTTAGCTCTTTAACCAGAAAGATTACAATTTGTGAAGCTAATATCTAAGATGGTAAAAAAAACATATCTCTCCACGCTTCTCTAGAGATAAGGTACTCCGTCTGACACCTGGATCAGAGGAAGATGTGACAATCATCAAAGAAATAGGCCACAAAATCAAGGTAAAATTAAAAATACAAACTCTTATTTAAGATATAAAATTTGGGCCCATTTATTAATTTATTTATTTATTTTCAGTATTTTGTTTAGAATCACCGAGGGGCAAAAATATTAATGAATAATAATGTGTAATTTTAAATTATGTTTTTTTTTTAATTCTAAAATATATGTTCTTGAAAAAAAAAAAAAAAAAAACAGGCAGGAAGACAAAAATGCTAGCTAATAATTGTCATGAAGAACCAATCTTGGCCACCAGATGACACTATCAGCTAATTATTGAAAGGCATCAGAATTTCTGATGTATAGTTCTGTAATTCTAGAACTACAAGAAGTTTTTGGAAGACCCTGACTTGAAAGAGAGAAAAAATAGACACTGATCTGGACATTAAACCAACCAGAAGTGTCAAGAGCTGTTTAGTGAAATTTGATACAATGCACTTATCTGAGACACTGCTTGAAATCATATTAGATGATATTTGTTCTAAACAATGATTGTAGTGATTTTTATTAAGACACATTTGCACATCCACTATTTCAATAAGCATGCATGTTGCACTCTCTGCAGGTGGATTTCTGGAAGCCTGACAGTCTGACCTTGTGACCATTGGCATGAATGTTGACATTCATGTTCCTGCAGACCAGCTTGACATGTTCTTCACCATTTTACAGCAGAGTGGCATGGAAGTTAAGTGAGTATTTGACATATACACACAAGTTGCATTATACTTTGAACTTTATAGTACAACATCTGTGTGCTCTACCTAGCACTTGTATATTATGGTTCAAAATAAATATCTTGATATACCATGGTATATATACCATGGTACGCCAAGTAACTGGTAACCTATGTTAGATATTAGGTTTTTTTTAGCTAGTGTAAAGTTTTAAAATGGGCCATCATTGTCTTTGCAGGGTCATGTTTGAAAATCTTCAGGAGGCTGTGGAGGCTCAGATGGACAACAAGAGGGCGACAAAGGCCCACGACTACACAAAGTACAACAACTGGGGGACGGTATGATTGCCAGTGCGCTCAGAATAACCCTTATATACATATATTTTTTCTCCATTCCAGGTGTTTTTAATTTGTTTTTTTTTTACTCACCTACAGATTAATGATTGGGTAGCCTCCATCAGCTCTGCCAATGCTGACCTGATCAGCAGCCAGGTGATCGGGGACACTTATGAGGGACGTCCCATGCACCTTCTGACAGTAAAGTCCTTCCTCTGCTACTCACTTAACAGAACTCTGTATACTCTTGTGAAAAACAAACAAACAAAAAAACATATACTTTTACATTTACAGAAATGTTCTCTCTTTAAGTACATTTAAGTGGCCTTTTGTTTTCAAAATTACCTGCAATGATTACAGTACAATAATATTGTTTAAATGCAATACTAAATTGGTTTTGACAATAAAAACACTGTAGGTTAATTTATCCTTTTCCAAAGATCGGAAAGAAGACAGGCTCTGCTAAGCCAGCCGTCTTTATGGACTGTGGATTTCATGCCAGAGAATGGATCACTCATGCTTTCTGTCAGTGGTTTGTAAAGGAGGTACAGGAAAAACTATATATATATTTTTAAATGTATGTCTTTCACTCAAGAAATCTATAAATCTTAACTTTGTTTTACTTATGGTTAGGCTGTGTCCACCTATGGCAGTGATCCTGAGATGACCAACCTTCTGGATAGAATGGACTTCTTTGTTTTGCCTGTCTTTAACATTGATGGCTATGAATACACCTGGACCAATGTACGTTCATAACGGGTGTTACAAAAATACATTATTTACATTATTCAGTATTTTCATATGTTCAAGCAACATACACACAGTCAAAAGTTTGGACAAAACTTATTTTCTTTTGTGTTTCTCATTTTCAAAGAATAATTTGATTTAAATGCTTTTGCTTAAATGCGCTTGAATGTTGCTTTTTTTTAGTTAGCCTTAGCACCTCTGTTCTTCGTGTATTTTAGGTGTCAAATTAATACCACAGTGATGTTAGACTTCCATCTATACACATGGTTCAGCATGAGTTTTACATAAATATTAGTGAATTTTAGAGAGCGGTCTGCATAATAATTAATTCCCTTTCGTGCTCAACAAAAAGAAGGAACTTGGTAACGTTACTCATGCTACTACTCTCCCTCATCACATCTTCCATAGTGTGAATGTCCTACCGCTGTTTAATTTTTGTCTATGTTGGTGTTTCTATTCTTCTGGCTTCAGATTTTTCTTCTTCGGTCGTACAGGTACTGATTCTCCTTATGTCTCTGCGGTAAAATGCAATAATCAGTGTGTTTCGTTATGTAGTTTTTGGTATGGGTATTACCAAACAGCTACGCGTATTCAGACGCGGCAGCCAATGAGCGCGAGGATTACCTCCGACGTTTAGTGTAAAGTCACGTCACTTCAACATAGCGACGCGCACTAGGCTATACATAATTAAAACACGTTTCATAGAAAAGTGTACAGTCTTCATTTGAGACAATCTCATTTGAGTCTGCACCGTTCTTATGACTCTTCACAAAATACAACTTATTTCTTAATTTTTTAGACAAATATAAATGATAATTACTTCAACTTGTAGGCTACTACTTCATTGTAATATTTCATATTATCTCCTTTTATTAATTCTAAAATGCAGGGGGAAAGTAATAATACAGAATTACTGTCCAAACTCATAGTGTGCATCAATTTATGAGATATTGTGAATTGTCATTACACACAAACACACGTAAATATATAATGTACAATATATGGTCAAGAGTGAAAAACAAAACAAAAACAAAAAAAGGGGTGAAAGGTCTTGATTTGATCCCACAGGACAGGATGTGGAGAAAGACCCGATCCAGAAACAGCGGTAGCAATTCTATGGGTACTGACCCCAACAGAAACTTTGATGCTGGATGGTGCAGTGAGTACTTGCTTCCTATTAAAGCTAGCTATTAAAATCAGCAGTATATTAGAAGTTAAGTTGAGTGTCCACACCACACTGATTAAGTAACCAGCAAGGAATCTTGGGAAGTGGTCCTCATGACATTTACAAATAATATCATATTTCTCTGTTCCATGAAATACGATTGATGTATGCCGTTCACTTCCCAGCCGTTGGAGCTTCCAGCAACCCTTGCAGTGACACCTACTGTGGAAGCAGCATAGAATCTGAGATTGAGTCCAAGAATTTGGCCAACTTCATCCGCTCCAACAAGAACATCATCAAGGCTTACCTGACTGTCCACTCATATTCCCAAATGCTCCTTTTCCCCTATTCCTACAAATATGACATGGCTGCTGATCACTCAGAGCTGGTATGTTTGCATTGAAGCATACTACCCAAAGTCATTTTCATTTAATTGAGTGCAGTTTCTCATTGTTAAATCTGGCACAGCTCTATGTGCAGAATGTGTTCATTTATTGGCATGTGCTTTTGAGGTTTCTGACTGACATGAGTCTTGCCTTTTTTGGTAGCTGAGTGTGTCTCAGGGAGCTATTGCAGCTCTGCGCTCCCTATATGGAACCAGATACACTAGCGGCCCTGGTGCTGTGACCATCTGTGAGTATAAAGAGTCCAAGATAAGCTCTGGTCCAAAACCTATGTAGTGAGCTACCTACTTCCTTAAGCATCTACAGTACCTTCAATGTTCTAACTAGAACTCTAAGTATGCTGGAGTGATGTTTCTTTTTTTTTTTTTCTTTTTTTTTGGTTTTTGGATTATAGCATAAAATATGTTCTATGACCAACAAAGGTTTATGATTCTTACACATTTTGTTCAGCATGATAATCTTTACAAATTAACAACTTTTATGAAAGTTGAAGCCTAAATACAATCGCCAGAAGTAACATTAAATATTTTTTACCGCAAGTTTGAGTTGACTAGTGAGCAGATGAGTTTGCCTGTTTGATATGATAGTGTCCCAACAACCCCTGTAGTCTAATTTTGCCTTAGCCGTTTTTTTTTTTTTTTTTTTTTTTTAATTTATATATTATTATGCCTATATATTAAATAGTAAAGTATATAAAAAAAAATGAAGAACTCCAGCATCGAGTGGTGTAACCTACCATCTGCCGGCACTTATATACTCCTGTGGTGGTACATGTACTACAGCCTGGCCAACAAAACATTGTTTTTATCAGAAGCCATTTAGCATGTAGTGAGCAGGTTTTTGCTGATGTGTTTCGTGACTCTTCTCATTGCAGACCCTGCTGCTGGTGGCTCTGACGACTGGGCTTATGACCTGGGTGTGAAGTACTCCTACACCTTCGAGCTGCGTGACGAAGGTTATAACGGTTTCCTGCTGCCTGAGTCTCAGATCAAGCCCACTTGTGAGGAGACCATGCTGGCTGTCAAATACATCGCTAGCCACGTGCTCAACAACCTGTACTGAGAGGGAATGGTCTGAAAAAGCTTGGCTGTGGCTGTGCATTCTGTTACATCAATTCACTGCACATCTCAAAATACCATGTTCAGTAAAGCAATAAAACACAGAAGACTGTTTTTTGATTCATATCTGATACTAAGTACACCATGATGGACGCATCAGTTTGATAGAAGCAATTAAATGCAATTACCTGCTATTTATAATAGCACATATCTATGTACCAAAATGTAAAGTGGCCCCGAAGAGTATTTGGACGCTTTTTCACACACACACATACACACACACACACACACACACACACACACACACACACACACACAATCTGAATGTCATTAGATTACATAAAATGTATAAAAAAGCAGCATCTGCGAACAAATGATGCTACAGCTTTTCTCAGAATTGAATTTCATTTTCAGAACCATTTTTTATTTTACATTTTTCATTTTAGTGGATGTACTGCATGCATTCAATATGATCCATGAATGTAAAAAAAAAAAATTGTCTGATGTTAAACAATACATCTGTTGTTGCAAACATCTTTTTGCAAAATGTTTTGCTTGAAAAGTGTGTTTGTGCTATATTTATTTTAAATAAATTCCACTTGTTATTGTTGTATAATGTAAATGCATTCATACATCGTTTGTGTGGCTTAAATAATCTGTGTAGTTTTGGGTATTGGAATCTACTGTCTTAATCACAGCATACAGCTGCACATGTGCAGTTGTTGCTGCTTTAAAGCAATCCGACCTGCTTGCAGAATTTCATTACCGCTCACCAAACATACATACTCCCTGAAACAGATGTTTGAAAGGAGTGTGGGAAAGAAACAGAAGCAACAATTGTTCATAGATGAAATAATCATAAAATGAACATTGACATTTTAAACACATTAAATGTTTGTAACCCCCCTTTAACATAATGATTTTGGCCTGTCCCACCTCAGTGGCTTTGACCTTCCTGACAATATCCAACAATTAAAACATGGCTGAAAGATAACTAAATAATCTTATTTTTTTAAAAAAAAAAAAACAATGTATAGTATTTTTGGTAGTCAATTTTATTTCATTTTCCATGTTTATTTATTATTACAATTATAAACAAACAAACAAACAAATAAACAAATAAATAAATACATCCTAAACTTTGGAAACAGGGTTGAAAATCTTATAGAAAACAAGCTTTAAATGAAACAGCTCGTATAATATTTAATCTGAGGTTGATAATCAGCATTTTCTGGAGGTTAAGCAGAGACCTTTTTATCATCAACCAATTGTTAAAAAGTGAGACTCAGGTGCTGTTTCACTATTAAAAATTACCAATATCCTGATACTGATGTTCTTTTTCTTAACCATTAGTAAAAAGAGGTGCAACACCATGGAAAATAAAGCGCTAGAAATAGACTTAATTCAGCTGAAACAGAGATGGCATGTGAAACTCCATGATTTGTCCCAATCTGTCTTGTACTCTGAAAGAGAATATTTGTGGGAGACTGTTTCAGGATCATTTGTAGAGTACAAGATTCACCACCTGATGTCTCCCTTGCACAACAATCAAATGGCAAATGTGGCCCTTAATAGAAAAGTTCATTTCTGTCACTGCTGTTGCTTCTGTCGGAAAGCAACTGCTCTGCTGCTCAGTACCACTCTGTGTGGATACAGACTAATGCCATTTCAAATGCAACTTCTGTGCAAAAGGCAAAGCAAAGATGGCTTTTGATGATACTGATTTCATTTAACTGGTAGTACTAGTAGCATTTCAAATTTCTTAAATTTAATAAATCATTTTAATTAAAATAATATTATATGTCTTAGAATCATAATTGAATTTATTGATTAAATTAAGGAATTTGACATGAAAGATTATGCATACGTTAAGTTTTAAAAAATGCCATATAAAGGTAAAAATAAATAAATAAATAAATTAAAAAAAAGACCCGAGGAAGATCTGCCAGTCCATGTTCAGAAAACATTACAGGGAAGCAAATGTTGTCAGCTAATAATGGTTTCCTATTAGAATTTTTTTTTTTTTTTTCTAGATAAGATACATGTAAGATACATGACTCTGATGTCATACAGTGGTCTTATATACAAATCAGATGAAGTCAGTAGATCAGTATGAACAGAAGCCATCTTTGCTCTGCCAAGGTGGCACAGAAGCTGCATCTGAAGTGGCATTTAGTCTCTATTTAGCCATTTTAAGATTTAATGCTAAATGGCACTTTACCTCTTATCCATTTACCATGGGCCATTTTTTGTCATTGGGCAAACATTATGCATAGTGCCCTTATTGTAATATATGTGACTCTGACGCCATCTACTGGTTAATCTAACCATTGCCTGAAATTTCCACCCTGACCAGCGTTAAGTACAGAGAGTAAGTGACTGCAACGTCTATAAGCACCATTAGTAGTAAACACATGAATAATTCAAGTTTTATAGTCATTGTTTTTGAGAAATCACAAGTAATATTAGTAGCAGCGTTATTAAAAAGCATTAGGCTATAATTAAAGCCTATCCTATCTGGCCAGTCAGGCAAAGTGTAGCCTAATCGTTAAGCCCCGACCACAGCTGCAACAACTTGAAGAGTAAATCATACTTTTTACTTCGTACAATTGGTAATTTTATTTTATTTTATTTGCTCTTTTCCAGTGTAAATCTATGGACATTCTATATAGCATTCACATTCACTGTTATAAGTGGATGCTTTTACATTAAGATGAACTAAGTAATCCGATATATCTATTATTAAATCTCTCAATTCCAGGTTACAAGAGTTTTAAGAGTTAGCTATGATGAAAATACAATGATTATGTTTGTTTAGTAATTTGAGGTGATTTCTCAAATCAAAACCATGCTGCTTCAGCTGACTTATAGTGGCAAAGAAGTGAGAATGAAAGTACAAACAGATATCACTTCAGTTCAAAACAAATCTTTATGTAATGTAAACTATTGGGTCTTTTTCAGCTACTCGAATGATGTTGATCCTCTTGATCTGAGTCGGTGAGCGAAAAGGAGTTGTTGTACATGAAATGCGATGAGCAAAGCAGTCAGTATGGGGATTTCAGCTACAGTTAAACCAGTCCGAAGAGAGCTTCAGTGGCATGACAGATTCCTTCAGCTGGATAGTGGGTCAGTGGCTTAAATTCCACTTCCTAGATAGCCTATTTGGACTTTGTAGAGTTGATTCTTTCTAAATCTTGAATCTAAGAAAGCTTCAAAATGTATATATTTCTTTATTTTCTAGCTTCCTGAGTTACCCAGTGATCTTTGGAGGCCTCTGGAACAGGGTGCTGTGGGAACTGGAATCTAGCTTCATCAGCTCCATCTCCTCTTCATGGACCATCAGACAGGCCTAGCAGGTGGACGACTGCTGCATCATCAGAATTAGCCTTGATTCAGACAACACAACATGTACAAGAACATCTTAGTGAGTGTTACACATGCAAAAATGCATTATTGGCTATGGTTGGTATGAGAAGGAGAGTCCTTCATTTCAGTTTGGTTCAGTGCACCTATAATAATAGGAATGTTTCTGTGATTACTGGAAGAACGATTGTTCATAACTTTGAGAACCTGTCAAGAACATTAGCCAAAATCTTGAGAATGTTCCATTTTAGCTGTGAAGGCCGATAGATAAATGTGCTGAAAGAAGTTAAAGATTTGGAAACAGAAATTGAGAAGAAACTTGTTCAACTTGGTCACAGTAATGGAATTATGGAGATGGAGATCTGCTGAAAGTTGTTTTTTAAGATCCAATTTTACCCCAAATCTATATAACAGTCTAGGTAAATCCAAGAGTACATTTTAGCCCTAAATTTATTTGGCTGGTTTTACAAGTTGTACTAAGTCACCACCACAAGATGTCAGCCAGCTCTCTAAAAACGTCTGCAGATTTCATTTCATATGAAGGCAGCAACTGTAACCCTGAAAGTAAAACAAAAATAACATAACATTTTGTAATTAGGATCAAGAAAAAAACAGTAAAACAACTTTTCCTTCTTTGTCCATTGTCCTTTTGTCTTTGTCGATTGTCATTTGTTTGATGGGAAGCAGTTTTCAGTCCCTGCTCCAACACACGTCTGTGAGCTTCAATCCTAGAGTTTGACACCCCTGACCAGTAGGGGGCACAAGAAGCCAATAAATCAACTAGCAGTCTCCACAATTCATTGATTTTCAGTCTGCCATGACTCAACATGTTGCTGATTATCAATTTCAGTTGCAGCACATTCATAATAGATGCATAGCCTTTTAGAAGTAATTTCTGTAGTCATTAGTAATGCCGCTCTGACTTGCACCTGACCTCTAACACATTAACAGGTATGATAGAATAGCACATGTATACCAAAATTCTTCCCTGGGCCACCTATCTATTAGATATTTATGCTTTCTGGAGGAGCAGTGCCCACACAGAGTACTGTAGTAGCAGCTGACGCAAGACAGAGCAAAACTGTTCTGCAGATGCTAACCAGTTCACATGGAATAAAGATATCTTCATGCACCCCATTGTGTATTTACATATTAAAGAAATCTAAGGAAATGGATTTAGAAATACACAGAGGCGCACCGGAAATTTTTATTGGTTCAGGATCCAACACATTCTGAGGGGTTTGAAAGGTGTCTTTTCTGAAACCATAGATGTTTACCTTGATCTCACCAGATCACTGTTAAAATATTAAAGTCTGGCATGCAATTCATGCTGCACTGTTTGTGTTACAGACAGGAATGATACCTCAAATTGTGTGGCTTGTTGAAGAGAGGTGCTATTACTTTCTTAAGTTACTGTCTCAGACTTACAGATTTTTACATTAAATGCCCTTTGAGAGCAGAGCCACTTTTTGCCATGGAATAAAAATAAAATAAAGCACAGAAGCACAAATCTACAGAAAAAAAAGATACATATTCACAAAATAATAATAATAATAATAACAACAACAACAACAACACAATGTCAGTCAGGAATAATTATAGTAATTGCAACTTTTTATCTCACAATTCTAAACTATTTTTCTCAGAATTGTGACTTCATATCTCACAATTCTGAGAAAAAAAAACAAAAAAAACCAACCACCTGAAAATATTGCGAGAAAACAAATCGGAATTGCAAGATATAAAAAGTCACAATTACCTTTGTATTTTATTTATTTATTTATTTATTTATTTATTTATTTATTTATTTATTTTTTGTATCCCATTGCAGAAACAAGGCACCCAAGTGAATTTCATGAGCAATAGTGGGACTTATTGGGCTCTGACTGAAGTGGATAAATGGCCTTTCTCTTTTTTCAGAGCTGGTGGTTTCTAAAACACTCCTGATTAGTGATAAACCGGGGCTAAATAATCTTTACATAAGACTTTGGCTGCTTTTGTTGGCCTGTGAATGCAGCCCTCAGTGGTTTGTGAAGTCAAGTTGTTTATAAACCTTGGATCCACTCGGCTGTATTCATTCTGCCCAGTTTATCCTTTTAATTCCGAGAGAACCTTACACTCTATTCATTTAGAATATGTACATGATTGAAAGGACAGTAAAGAGAGAGGAAAAGAAAATTATTTTCTGTATGAGTGCTATCCTTAGCATGTGTAATTTAAAAATACAGTATGTCAAACAGAAATACACAATTACGTTTTTTTTTTTTTTTTAGTTTTTTTTCCGAACAGGTTCCCATTTAATACCATGGAATGACAATATTGTATGACAGGCTAATGAAACAAACAGATGTAGTTCCATTTGGTGCCACTAGCATGAAATGTTAATTCACCCTGTCTGTTTTGTAAATGCATTGTAAATGCATGTATGTATGCATTTATTTATTTTTATACCTTGTAATTTTTCATTTAAATAACATAACTCAATCTTTTGGTGAAACACTTTCCTCAGGTAGTGCATACTAGACTTGCTTAAACCCTGCCTCTTTTTTAACATTCAACTTAAAGTTTGCATTCAGACTGCTGTGCAACAGGTGGCACAGTCACTTTTCCCCCGACTCTTTGGTGTGTGATGTTTTGTTCTTTTTGTATACATTAAATAGAAATATTTCCAAATGCTCCGATAGTGCAATCTTTTATGGGATAGGTGATTGTTTTCATATTTTTAAAATTATTTTCTTTTTATTATTCTAAAAATGGATAGAAAAACACTTCTATGACAGGAAAATAAGTAAGAAGTTTGTATGTCTTGTTCATCATATTTATTTCCGTTTAAAAGCAACTGAATTAACATCACTTGGCTTATCCAGTCATATTTAATATTCTGTTAATGTACTGAGTCTTTCGTTTTAATGCCATGTTAGATAATATTTTATTATTATTATTATTATTTTTTTTTTAAAAAACACACAATTTTGGTCATATCTCTCAACCCATTCTAAAAGCCAAAACTAATTACCCAAAATATTTCATTAACGGATATCCAAGGCACATTCCAGTTCTTTGGAAATCTTTTTCTGCTTATTTCTGCAGCCACAGATTCATGTGGGTCTGGCTGTAGCTGTTTTTCCTACAATAATCTTCTGCACAGCAACATACTCCCGTTCCAGGATTCTATCTCTCTCTCTTTTTATTCCTCCACCAACCCCCCTCAGTCTCTCTCCCCTCTCCTCCAGCAGCTCAATGGGCAATGACAGCTATTACGGGCCTCATTAGTGTGTTACAGTGGCAGAGAGGTTCAGCGGAGGGGGCCAGAGCCAACGTCAGCTCCCCAGCTGTCAGGTCCCGAGACATGGGGAATAAAGCTCACCTCTCCCCAGCACCACTTCATCAGAACTCCAAACAGTGGGCCAGGCTTCCTCCTGGCTAATGAGAATGTGCAGGAAAGTTGATTTCATACATATTGGACCCAGAGCAGGGGGAAAACATTGCTGAGGCCGCCACAGAGCAACAAAACATCATCTGGAAATGCAGTGGAAAAAGCTGCCTGACAAATTTAAAATCCATTCCGGTCTATTATTTATATCTTGCTCTCACCTTGCCTAATGCACTTATTTATTTGTCTTGAAGCTTCAACTTTTAGAGAACATTTCTCAGTGCTATGTCCAATAAACTTGGTTTGAATCCTTGACATTTTGGAACAGGCGTACGTGGCACAAATCTTTCATTGTATGAGGGATAATCCATTCTTACCTCACTAACTGTACAGCTGTTACAGCCTAATGAAATCACACTGTATGCAGCGCACTTAATTGCCTTCTGTTAACTGCTGACAGACTGCGCACAAGCCGTTTTTAAACTTGAGACAGAAGGTTTCACAACACCTCAGGTATTGTAAAACAGAAGAATGTTCCAGGTTCAATAAAAATGGCAGTTAAAAAAAAAAAAGGAATAAAGGAAAGGAAATATCTTATTTAAATCTATGAAGTGTTAATTCATAAATAATATTTTATTTTTGGGAAGTAGCACCACATTTCCACCTTGTCACGAAAAAAGAAAAATGTATGTATGTACGTATAATGATAAAACAAAAGAAAAAGAAAAAAAAAAGTGTCATTGCGACGTTAAATGCTGTAAAATGTGTTAGCAATGAAGTGTGTAATTGGCGCCACTGGCATAGCCCCCCCCCCACCCCAAAAAAAGTCTATGACAATTTACTTAAGGCCTTATTTAATGCATTACTTATGCCTTGTAATGAGATTATAATGCATTGTATGATCTCATAAATAAGTGTAACAACAGTTGAAATAATATATGTGACTCTGGACCACAAAACCAGTCATAAGGGTCAATTTTTTGAAATTGAGATTCATACATCATCTGAAAGCTGAATAAATAAGCTTCCCATTGATGTATGGTTTGTTAGGATAGGACAATATTTGGCCGAGATACATCTATTTGAAAATCTGGAAGCTGAGGGTGCAAAAAAATCAAAATACTGAGAAAATTGCCTTTAAAGTTGTCCAAATGAAGTTCATAGCAATGCATATTACTAATCGAAAATGAAGTTTTGATATATTTACGTTAGGAAATTTACAAAATATCTTCATGGAACATTATCTTTACTTAATATACTAATGATTTTTGGCACAAAAGAAAAATCGATAATTTTGACCCACACAATGTATTTTGGCTATTGCTACAATTATACCTGTGCTACTTAAGACTGCTTTTGTGGTCCAGGGTCACATATTATAATATTTAGCTATTATTTGTTAAACCTTTAGAGAGTATAATGCATAAACACACAGCAAACAGACCTTTAAATATTACAATGCATTTTAACTTTGGTTACAATTACATATGAAAAGATATAATGCATTACAACATACATTATGAGTACCTTCATAATGCACTGTAGATAAAGGCTTTAAGTAAAGTGTTACCAAAAAGACTCATCTGCTACTGGTCAGAAAAACAAATAGCCCCACCCCAAACCCACACCATTGGTTGAGCTGTTGCTGTGTCAGGCAGGTAAGGATGATCAAACAAACCACGTTTTGAAAGCACCACAGTGTTTGTACTTTTCGGTGCAATCTCAATCTGCAAATGGTTTACTTCTACTTGTCTCTGCTTATTTAAGCTGGGATAGGAGAGAGTAATGAAATAATTACCTACAGTGCCTTTCAAAGCTAGTAATCTATGAATTATAGAAGTGGCATGAGCCCTTGAGTCAAGGCTGAGGAGACAAGGAATAACTTCATCATGGCAGAGAGAATTCCCCCTCATCCCCACCCTCCCGCTTCCATCTGCCGACACTTCTGTTTGAAAGTATGATGGATGGGGCCCGTAAATGTGTTTCAGTTATAAGCGGAGCTCTCTGTTGGGCTGTATTTCAGAACTCCATCCGGTAGAGTCACAGCACGGCTTTAAGAAGAATGTGACTATTTCCTCTCTGGCAAAACGCCAGAGCTATCCATCAGGAGGGAACCTTTCCGCAAGACGACGATTCACTCGTTGTACTCCTTTCTGTTTCTTGTCTTCTCTTGATCCTTCTCCCTTACCATACGTTAAACGCATTTGCTGTGACAGGTCTTTGGCACGACGAGAGGTTGCAGGAGCGCGTGAAGTGTCTGCGTATGTGTGTGTGTTTCATTGTGTATTTAGAATCTTCTCATCAGGGTGAGAGGGTGAGAGCTGTTGATATAACTCAAAGCCATGGCCAGGCAGGAGTATCTGCTAACTGTATTAAGGAGAGCTTCCAGAGTACCCAATCCCCTTCGCTCACCAGTTTCACGGCTCAGCCAATCCCAGTGAGCCATCAATCTGAATTTAGCCACCAGGGTATGTCATGGAGCGCAACAAGCTGTCTCAGGTTCCCCACGATTCCCTGCTGGAACCCATGCAGAAACTCCAGTAGGAAAAAAAACATCCACCCATGGCGCAAAGTTTCAGCAGATGTGAGATATTCAGTCAGGTTTCCCAGAATAACATGACAGGCCTCAGTCTCCTGCTTGTAAATCACGGCCACGTCAGCATGGACCGAACTGTTTGCATGCCAGAGGGGCTTAACGCAAGCCTGGCTAAACCAAACACGCACCGACTCTCACAGCCTGGAAGTGCCTTCAGAGTTGAAATATATGCAGTTGGCACAGATAGGGATAGGAAGCTGCCTCGCATTCACTTTCCAAGCCATCACCACACAAGTTAACAGTGCATTTGACAGTGGACGGAAGCGTGGAAGTTTTAGCTCATCATCCGTTAGCGTCTAATTAACATTAACTTAAACATGATGTCTAACGTGATTAAAGTCCAATGTGTTGTACTGCACGCAACAAACAAAAAGTATCATGAGTCCATTTTGCACATAAATGACTCACGAATTTCAAATGGCTCACAAACTGTTCAAAATTGTGAGTTTGATAGTTTTTTTTTTTAGTCATCTCCAGTCAAGGATCTTGACCTGCTCATACATCAACTGCAAACCATTACTTTTTTCACGCTAATTCATTTATAGATGTTCAGATTAAGGTTTGTGATACTTCAGTTTACTATAATCAAACTTACGATGTTAGCAAAAACATATTACATATCCAACATTAGTTGACTAAACTAAAAAAAAAAAAAAAACTTAACAAAACCACATAGCTTCATACATTGTATCTAGACATGTCCACCAGGAGGAAGCATTTCACCACTCTGTGCTCTGTTGTCTGTTTGTGTGTTGAATTCACTGTTGAATTCATTGTGGAAAGACTGTTAACAAAGTACAGCGATCCATCAACCCCTTTCTGCAGAATACCCCAGCTTTGTTTTCGTGAATGAAAGACGTTTACTTAGACACGTTTGTTAAGATGTTTGCTGCTTTGACACTGATTTGAGGACTAACTTGTTTCTTGCATATCTGACGTGAGTTGAACTTGTTTGGTAAAAGGCAAGGTTTTGTTTATATCCCAACAGGCTGGTTGAGTTAGCTTCCTGTTTGAGATGCAGGACTCTACTGCTTGCCGCTGTGTTCATTCAATGTGAAGGTTTATTCTGAATCCCTGTGGCAGGCTACTAGCTAGCCTCAAGCAAATCAATATATTCAATCAAAAGATCTCCCTCGAGAAAGGTGGATGAGCGAGAAAGTTGAGGAAGGGGGTTTGTTTTTTGTATTATTAATCGCCTGCTGGCAACAACAATCTTAAAATGATCTGCTACATGTGTTTGGAATCCTTGAAAAGATCAGTCATGATTTATCAGTTTGACACAGGATAAAGCGTTCGTGTGTTTCTGTGACATCTAACTAGGGTCCAGAGTAAACTTTTTGCCACATGGAACATGGATAGAATCAGACAAACACATACTGAGCTTCACTTACAGTATATTCCAAAATTTTTGAGCTGTTAAATTAATTCAGTGATGATAACATGTAATCTGGATTATGTAAACAGATTACAAAAATTAAGTACTTGTAATTAGATTATATACTCATAAACAGACTACAGTTACATTTTAATTGATTACATCATTACATATTATTCACAAACTAGCAATAAAGGATTCATAATTTATTGATTCTCCCTAATTCTTCTTCTTCATATTTTAAATTTCCATTCTTTTTTTTTTTTTTTTTTTAATCGTCGGTTACTCCAATGTCCAGAAACATACAAATACCGTCTCAAACATACATTAGGAGGAAAAGGGAAGAAATCAAATACACATTCCAAATATAACAGGTAAGAAAGTAATTACATCCAGTGGAATAAGGAATCAGGAGAGGTTGTTAACATAATGCCAATAAAGTTTACAGCAAAGTTAAAATGAAAATTTACAAGAGACAAACTCCACTCGTTTATCTTGAAATTAATGTCTTTGGTTGTTTATGGCTCTGTTGCCTTCTGACATCCATTTTGAAAGAAATGCTCCCAGCAGCAAATTTATGATGTAGTTTATTACGTGGCCTCAAAACTCATGGGCATAAATCTTAAATGCTCTGTATTTGATTCTTTGTATTGCCCGATTATGGAAGCCTGAAGATAGATATTTGCCTGTTAACTCAAGCCCAAAGTATACTTCAGTTTTGATGTGAACGCTGCAGTCTCCATTAGTTTGTTGTTGTTGTTCCATCTCTTCCGTTGCATTTCTGACTGTGAAACAACAGCCCAGCCAGTGTTGCCCCCTTGTGGATCAACTAATTGCGCGAGTTTAAAAAAAAATCAGGCTGTGCAAATACAGTAAGCGCCCTGATGACGATATTTACAAACACAAATATAATTTGGGCTTTAAACTAATATTTCACCAGAAAAATTAAAATTCAGTCATCTTAAACTGATCTTCACGTCATTTCAAATCAAAATAATCTAAAATATAAAATACTTGTATGCTATATTCTAAGGCTTGTTTCACACTGATTACTGAGTGTAAATCGTTGTATACATTTAAACTTACTTCATGAGTTGCATTCTAATTCAGTTCTATAATGATTGTTTATGTTGACAAACATTTCTGTAAGCTTCTTGTGTCAGGGAGTGGGAGAGAAATGTCAGGGCCAGTTGTTTAGCTTGTCAACACTCTTCCATTCTTAATCGGTGAGTGTGACAGGCCTGTGACAGAAGAGAGTGAGATTTTAACAAACACAGTCTATAAGAGTGGCACTCAGACTGAGATCAGGTTGTTTGGAGTTGGCTAGTGGGACGCAGCCTTGACGTTACAGAAATACTGTCATAGTGAAAATGCAGTGTCCTGACAATGTCCTGTCGCCATAGTTTAACTTCTCAGCACACGTACATAAAACAGGCCTAAGTCTTCTGATTCCAAACTTTTGGTGCATTCAAGTCAAGTCAGATAGTATTTGATGAGTTGAACACAAAAGAATGGCACCACAGCATCGCAATTACGGAGTGGGAAACGCTGAAGGTTTCTTTAAGTCGGAGTTAACAAGTGCTAACTTCGTTCAAGGCACACAAAATGGGAAACCCTTTAGAAGATTCTAAGTCATCATCTGATTGGTTGAATTCTACACGATTTCCAGAAACATGTGTTGCCTTCTTTAAAGGTGCACCTAGAAGCAAAGCTGTTGTGAAATCAAACCCCCTCATGGAAGAAGACAACCATCATGTTTACAACTGTGACAATAAGCACTTCATAATCACAATCAACTAAACACTGGATTTCCAAAAGTATGTAAAGTTTGCAGCACCATTGTGGCAGTAAAGGCCAGACCTTCTGCTTTAAGTCTGGTATAATAAAACTAGCTCTATCATGACTCTTGGAAGATTTTAGCACGGCAATGGATATGGCAATGTTAATGTATTTGGTCTTGGCGGAATAGACGCTGCTGCTGTTGTGGATTATTATTGCTGCTACAAAGGAAGCACAGAAACTTGCTCCTGACAGTACATACGTCAATACGCTGCTGTGAGTATTTAATACATACTGCTGCTGCACAATTAGCATATATAATAACCCGTAGCAGATCTATACAGGTGGAGCTGGGGAGGTGGAGGGTTTCAGAGGAACTCTGAAAGTGCACTGCAAAATGCTGAAGTGAATGCTAACTAGCCAATTTAAATGTAAAGCAGCAAGCTCATTGACTGCGTATGCAACATGAAACTGTGAATATCATCAGTTTCAGTTAAGGATCCATCAGTCTGCACCACCTAGAGTTTCATGACAGAAATTGACATTTCCATGTCCACAATTGTTAGTATTGTGTAATTACGATATAATATACAACGATTCAATCTACACCTTTGTAAATGACATAAAGACATGTAAAAACATCATTTTGAACAAGCTTGACATCGAAATTATGGCTTCAACTCATAAATACAGACAATGACCACTGACTTCAAATCATACACAAACTTTCTAAAAATGGCAAATTTGAGATTTTGAATACGTGCAAATGCAGGTGTGAGAATGGAGAGCTATGCTATTAGGAAATTAGCTATGTCATCAGCAAAATATGACTAGATTTTGGTCGCTTTCTCACACAACGCTATCGTATGGCCTCAGAAAACATAGAATATAGCACACAAGTCATATAAGCTCATTTTATTCAGCTTTTATGGTGCTTTTGTGAATGGTTTTTAAAGCTTGACACATCCAGGTCACTGTAAGCTTGTGTTGAATTGTAAACACTCAAATGCTTTCTGTAACCAAGGCATAATAACATCACAAAAGTGGGAAAAAACAGTACAGCAATTAATCAGACATATCTGTGAGACTATTACGCTACAGCATCTTTTTGAAATGCTGTAAAGATGCTTCAGAAATGAGCTATATGGGCATGTTGAGGGTTTCTCAGCTGGCCGTGTTGTGTTGTCTCTCGCTGGGTGTGTATTAATGAGCTTTTCCCTTCATCAATGACACTCAGGGTCGCGCGGCTGACGGCAAAGTTCACAGCCCTGTTTACAGCTCAGGTGAGAGATGCTCGGGGAAGAGGTGTCACCTCCACGATAATTAAAAAACGCAAGCGTTCACTGAGGGGGCTGTCCTTCAACCGCCTGCATGCTGTTCTGGGAGAAGACTGTTTGTATACTCAAGCAAGGAAATGCTTTGAGAAAAATGCCTGAAATAGAGCTCAGTCCTCTTCCCAAAACACTGTGTGGTATGGTTTATTGATTTATGGTACTAGCGGTTCCTGCTGCGTTATATGCAATACAGAGTGATGTAATACAAAGTAACATAACCACATTTGATGATTTTATATATACTGTTTGTAATGTTTTTTAGGTAACACTTTAGAATAGGGAACACTTATTCACAATTAACTACGACTTTCCCTCAATAAATTCCTAATTTGCTGCTTATTAATAGTTAGTAAGGTAGTTGTAAAGTTTAGGTATTGGGTAGGATTAATATAGAAAAGGTCATGCAGAATAAGGCATTAATATGTGCTTAATTACTACTAATAAATGGCTAATATTCTAGTAACATGCATGCTTACTAGTTAAAATAAAGTGTTACCTTTTTTCGTTTTATGTTACTGTAGATAACAGTGTCTGCTAAACTAATAAATAAATACATGCATTGCCGCCTAACTCGCACATAAAGTACATAAAAATAATAATAGGGATTTTACATCATTTCTACCATTGGAGTAATTAAACCTCAAAATACCTCATGAATAATGAAATACCATTGATTGATTGATCGATTGAAATACCATAACTGAAGATGCGGTGACGCTCCGAGTGTCTTCCTCAGGTCCCTCCTGTTCATCACTCTACACAAGACATAAAAAGACAAGTTAACTCAAAATGCAATATTACTGTATCAGTATTAGTATGAGGTCTTTTTTAAATCGCATGGAAGTATTGTGTAAAAAAACTAAACTGTAAAAACGACTCATTCAGGAATGTTTGTGGTTATGACGTCACAACCATGAGCTCATTAACATATGACAACCCTAATTTGCATTTACATTTTGATGGGACAAGAGCAAAAATGGTCTGATTGATTATAAGGGTCAGGTTGGAAAATAGTCATGAAACATATGAAAATTATGACTGTTTTCGGTGTAAAAACCTTGACTAACATTAGGGAAAATGGCAGATAATTCTGTGCTTGTACAGCTTGTATGATGCCACTCAAGTGCTCATCTCTCTGTGTCTCATTATGTGGAGCCTCCTGATGTTATGATGGACATCCAGACACTACAGGAAATGTGAGATCAATGGCAGACGAGCAATCGCTGGAGAATATAGCAGAAACAAGGGATTTCACTTTCTCAAACTCACATTCCTTATTCATAACCATAATTAAGTTGAGTATTACTATAACTAACATTCTAACATTTATTATTGCTGTTTGTTAGTAAAATATCTCTATTGCTTTTGTTTATACTTAAGGTTAATGTAAACAAAAATATAATCAACCTAATTGCTAAACATGAATTTGTGATTAACCACTTATATTTTCTACTTTTTCTTTTCTCTGTTGCCATATCCTTTTATTTATTTTTTAACCAAACTATCAATTCATGGACTAAACCAATTCATATTACAACAATACTGTACTTTAAATACTGTATTTTACTGTAATACTGTATAGTGTATTTTTATATACATCCACATCCATCCACCTCTATTTCTAGTAGGATAGAAAAATGAGAACAGAATATGAAAAACAAACAAAAAACAGAATAAATAATGTGCATCTATCCCTGAACAAAACGGCCATATTTTTGCACAAAGTCTTTCTCTCCTTCTCCACACAAACAGCCAGTCTATCTCTTTTTCTCCTGTCAAACAGTGGTGAAATGTGGGGCTCTGACAGCTAGAAAGGCCTGCAGTTTCACACACACTCTACTGTCAGACAGAGAGTCCTCTCTGAATCTGAAACACACCCCATTTGAGGAAAAAATAGGGAAAAGTGAACGTTTCAGTATTTATAGTCCCCCCAATTTAGTTTGTCTGAGGTCTGCACTTTTAAGGTAGTTCTGACTCTAAAGTTTTGATCTTTCAATCCAATGTTGTACAATTTCATTACGATTTGTATAAAAATGTGTGAATTGTATGAAAAAAAAAAATAGTATCTATTCCTAAACCTACACATCCTTGGAGCAAGAGGAGATTGTACTAAATTGTAAAACTGAGGTCATACTCATTTTTACATATTTTTACATTTACATTTAATCATTTAACATAAACTTTGATTTAAAGTGAGGATGAGCTGTATTCGAAGTTAGCGTAAAATGGCAATAAACACACACCTGTGACCATGCATGTGAATTTCACAACTTTGACACATATTTGAAGGCCGACCAATAGCAAGCCTCTTGATTCAGCAGTGACCGTTGTCTGACAAAAATTCGTAACTTAGCAAGAAAGCAAAGCTCATTGTGCTGGTTTCTACTGTAAC
>JAFVLL020016123.1:0-30566 GCA_021397915.2 Tor tambroides
AGATAGATAGATAGATAGATAGATAGATAGATAGATAGATAGATAGATAGATAGATAGATAGACAGACAGACAGACAGACACACACACACACACACACACACACACACACACAGTAAGCGCGTTTGCCTGAGGTCAGGGAAAGTGAAACACATCCCGTCTCCCTCTGGAAGAGTTTGGATGCCAATTCCTGCCCGTTGAATTATTAACGACAGCTTCATTCATTAAACATCCACCTCTGGCTGAAATCATTAACCCATCACAAACACATAAATGTCACTAATGGATGCTGAATCTCTGAGGGTTAAACTTAGTTGAGTAACACAACAGATTGCCTTCGGGGAAGACCAGCCTCTGGGTAAATGCCGGGTAAATTCACTACTTTAATCTGTCCTGGAGCAGAGAACAAATCAACTGTGCAAAGAAAAATGCAATCTCTTCAATATCTCAACAGTTTTTCCTAGAAACTGAGATTAAATAGAAAGAAACATGCTTCTGAGATATTTCTCCTGAGATCTTATGAGTTTCACAGGAGATGAGATTGTGCACATGCAGAATAAACTCTAAGTCTCAAGCAATAACATTTTTTCTCCAGGCTTCTTTAGACATCAATCTATCATCCTAAATTCAATAAAGCACTTGCTTTTACCTCATTCAGGCAAAGCGTCCTTATTTAATAGATTATTAAAATGTCAGTGCTATTTATAATCGCACATTGTGCTTTCTAACGCAAGCAGTTCTGTGGCAGTGCTAAAGTAAGCAGAAAGGAGCTGTTAGTGTGACTCGAGTCTCTCAGCAGAGGCTTAATCGTGTCTAATGTCCTTTTGATAAACAAATAGCCAATAAAAGTGAGTTAAAGCGTGTTGTGGCAGGCTTTCATAGCTCCGACGGATCCCCAGAGAGCAATATTGATTGGACGGTCATTTCTGTGCGGCATGTTGCTGTCAGAGACTGAAGTTTATGACTGCGACGTGTGTTTGCATAACACATAGACCACCTGAATTAGAAAACTAGAGGACATTCCAGTAGAATCACTCGGTTTTTGTGATAAAGTGCACATTAAAACTGGACAAAAACAATTGCTTGGCATTTTACCTTCAAAACATGTTTATGCATGAGAAATGTTGGTGTTGAAGATTAGAATGGCTAAATAAAACTCAGTGCATAGCAAATACATATATGTTGACATATAAAATTATTTCATGAGAATACATAGCTATTTTTTCATCTAGCAGCCTAATGGTGTCGTTTTACCAACACGCATCCAAATAATTGGGATGTTGAATGCAAGGAATGAGTGTAGTTGTTGAATACGTTATTGTGTTGAAAATGGGAAAAAAGGAAAATGGAATGGGTGAAAAAGTGAGAAAACAGTTTGGAAAAAAGTGGGAAGAAAGAATGGAGGAGACAACAGATTTGGGAAAAATGAGAAAATATGCTGGAAAAAAAATGCATGGGGAGAAAGAAAGTGGGAGAAAACCGTTTGGAGCAAAACGAGAAAAAAGTGAGAAGAAAGTAGGAAAAATAGATTTGGGAAAATTTAGAAGAATGCAAGTTGGGAGAAAATTGATTGGAAAAAGTGGGAGAAAATGGGGGAAAAAATGGTAGAAAATAGATTAAGGAAAAAGTGGAAAGACAGAAAGTGGAAAAAAATAGGGAAACTTGGGCTGAAAGAAAGTAGAACAAATTGGGGGAAAAGGTAGAAAGAAAGAAATTGGAAAAAAAGTGGGATAAAATAGTTTGGAACAAAGTGGGAGGAAAGTAGGAAAAATAGATTGGGGAAAAGTGAGAAAAATGCAAAATGAATTGGGAAAAAGTGGAAGAAAATGGGAGCACGTTTAAAGAAAGAAAGTGCGAAAAAAGAGAGTGGGAAGGAAGAAAGAAAGTGGGAGAAATAAAATTGGGGCAAAGTGTGAAAGAAAGTGGGAGAAAATGGGAGAAAAGGCAGAAAGAAAGAAATTTGGAGAAAATAGATTTAAAAAGTGGCAGAAAGAAAGAAAGTATAGCAGAAATAGATTAGGGGAAAGGTGGAAAGAGAGGAGAAGTAGATTAGGGGAAAAAAGTGGCAGAAAATAGATTGGAGGAAAAACATGGGAAGAAAGAAAGTCAGGGGAAAGTCTTTTTTTGTTGTTCTTTTGTGAGATTTTATTTTTATTCTGGGAATTGAGTGTGTTTGGCTCTTTGACTCTAAATCTCGAGTCTGTCCAAAAACACACGTATGTTTTACTGTATTAGAGGCTCCAGTGTTATATTTCAGGACGTGACCCGTCTGTGTCTCACATCACCTTTGATCCAACATAAGTCTGTTCACCTCAGGACTCGTAATGAAATAATACCGCATAAAAATCGGAAGAAAGAGAGAGCTTTTTCCCTTCCCCCTTTCACTGTTGGGGTAAGTTGTCAAAAGGGAAATATATGTGACCCTGGAGCACAAAACCAGTCTTAAGTCGCTGGGGTATATTTGTAGCAATAGCCAAAAATACATTGTATGGGTCACAATTATCCATGTTCCTTTTATGCCAAAAATCATTAGGATATTAAGTAAAGATCATGTTCCGTGAAGATATTTTGTAAATTTCCTACCGTCAATATATCCAAACTTCATTTTTGATTAGTAATATGCTTTGCTAAGAACTTCATTTGGACAACTTTAAAGGTGATTTTCTCAATATTTTGATTTTTTTGCACCCTCAGATTCCAGATTTTCAAATAGTTGTATCTCAGCCAAATATTGTTCGATCCTAACAAACCATACATCAGTGGAAAGCTTATTTATTATGAGAAATCTCAATTTCGGAAAAATTGACCCTCATGACTGGTTTTGTGGTCTGGGGTCACATATATGAGTCAGTTCTATTGGCCAATTCACAACTGTTACAAAAAATTTGATTAAAAGATTTAAAAAATGTGTTATTTTAGTATAACTTACTATTTCTAAATATATTTATTTTATTACTTTGTTTAAATTTTAATTTTAGTTAAAGCTTTAACTAAAGAAATAAAATGGGGGGGGGGAAATTATGTAAAAATGGGAAGAAAAGGAAAAATAGATAGATAGGGGAAAAGTGAGAAAAATGCAAGTTGGGAGAAAATGGATTGGAAAAAGTGTAGAAAAATGGGAGAAAGTGAAGGAAAATAGATTAAGGAAAAAATGTGAGGAAAGAAATTATTTATTTTAATATTATTATTATTAATATTATTATAATATTATTATTATTATTTTAATATTATTTGTTTTCATTTTAATTTTAGTTTTAGTAATTTTACAGTTGTTTTTGTCATTATATTAGTTTTTAAAAAAATATGTATTAGTATATTTAAAATATTTAAATATAGCATTTATATTTGAAATATTTTTAGTTTTAGATATTTTAGAGCTTCATCTAAACAAAAATTAAACAGGCAATACCTGAAATAAAGTAAGTTTATGGTTTTTCTTACTATTTTATTTTAGTTAATGTTTATTCCGTTTCAAGTTATGAACTTTTTTGTGTGGGTTTAGTTTTAGTTAACAATAATAACCTTGGAAAAAAGATTAATTTTGAAAATGAACTGCATGCCGCTCGCTGACTTTATCATGCGAGTTGCTGTTTGAAATGTTAATAATTTTTACAGAACTAGTATGCAGCATGTTAGTATTTGGGTCAGTGAGAGGAAGTGCTGCAGTCATTAGCCGTTCATCACCTTCAATCCATGTATTTAACTAACTGTCTGCTAATTAATTCCAGCTATAAACGGCTCATTTGAAGCGTCGCAGGCGGCTGTAGCTCTGTTAGTGAGTCTCAGTGGGCTAAAGCCGTCCCGTAGAGCCCAGCGGCCCCATCTCAGCCCTGCAATTAGAGTTCATTATCGGCCGTGCAAACGAGGAGCTCACGCTGAGAAGAGCCGCCGCACCTTCATCACCTTCGTCACAGCGGGACAGCCGCGCTCTGCTTACTCTGTGCTTTCAGTGTGGATCCAAACTGTGTGAAAAGTGTGATGCCAGCATTATACTGACTGTGAGAGGAACAAATGTGCTAACATTTAGAGATGATACATCAGCAGTCCCGTAACGGCTGAGAGCATCACAGACGCGCGTTTACGGCGCGTGCATCACTTTTATTCATCACTGGATGTTTTTAACCTTTCATAAAAATGCTTTCATATACAGTCCAAGAAGGAAAGCATCACTGTTGCTTAGGCTCTAGGGTTGCTTTTTGAAACTCTTTTTAAATGGGCGGCATGTAACTCGTTCTGCACAGTGTATTTGCTTTTCTTTTCCTTTGTTTTCTATGCAATTAATTTTTACAGAAATGGATATGCATAATGAATTTTTCATTGGATATTTGAACAGTAATGGTCCCTTCCAACTTTTGAGCTCAATTTCTTTCAATTCATTTTAGGAGTGACACATCCTGAAATTTCAATATTTTATGTGCACAAGTTTTCAGTATTTTATTTGTAGTCTATATATATTTTTAAAATGTAAATTATTAAATAAATAAATATTAGGCATTTTATTTTACCTTACCTTATACCTATTTTATATTTTAATTAATTTTATGATTTATTTCAGTAACATTACAGCTCTCTCTCTCTTATTTAAATATTTTATTTTATCTTATTTTTTGTATTTCATTTCAGTAGCATTACAACTCAGATTGATTGAAAATCAATTTTGAGCTCAAATTCTTTCATTTAATATCAGTTTTTTCAGTCACAACAGTGACACCCATTTTAACTACTGACACCCACACTGTAAAAAAAAAAAGTTGAGCCAACTTAAAATTTTAAGGCAACCAGCTTCAGCAGATTTTTGAGTTTTCTCAACTTGTTGTTTTAAGTTTATACAACAAAAAGTTGAGAATCTCCAACAAAAATTAGCTGAGAGAACTCAAAAATCTGCTGCTGGTTGCCTTAAAATTTTAAGTTGGCTCAACTTTTTTTTTTTTTTTTTTTTACAGTGCATTTTAAGTAAAAATATTTTAACTACTTGAAGCATATATTATTATTATTATTATTATTATTTACTTTTTTATTATGCATTTTATTTTATTTTCATTTATTTATTTTTTATTATTTATTTCACATTACAGTACATCATTTAACATTACAACTAAAATAGTTTTAAAAATTTCCACAATTTGTCATTAGCTTTTATTTTCTAAGCAAATCGGTTTTTCAGAAATGGATGTGCATAATGAATTTTTTATTGAATATTTGAACAAGAGTAATTATCTCTCCTAACTTTCAAGCTCAATTTCTTTCAATTAGGCATTTTATTTTATTTTATTTATTTCAGTACCATTACAACTTAAATTGATTGTAATTGTTCCACAGTACAGTAGAAACCTTTATCACGTCTCATTGTTTAATCTGAAATGTTTGTGAGAACCCGTACTGTCATCTCTCATCCATGACCTAAAATCTTTTTATAGGCACCAGAGACCTAATCAAGTCTAAATCTCATCTTGGATGCGGGGAACAGTCTCAGTTTTGTAAAGGGCCGCAGTGCATCAAACATTCACTAAGGGCCTCACAGACGGCCGACCGACCCACAGCCGACAGCCAAAGTCACAACCTCCGTCTCTCCAGACTCCCAGTGAGCAAATTAGGACATCATTTTCTCCAAAAGGCCACCGACATTTCACAGAAATCAATAAGGAAGCTATCAGAACAGATGCCATTGACTGAATCTCTGGATCCAGAAGCCAAACACTGTGTGTTACTAAATTGGAGTTATAATAAAGTGTTTTTCTTGTTCATTCTGAGCTGTATATACTCAGTACTTATTTAATTATGTATGCAATTATTTATTTATGCATATATTTTTGCACTTATTCATTTATTTATACATTTATGCATTTACTTTTTGTACTAATTTAGTTTTTCACTCGTGCATTTATTTATGCATTTATTTCTACATTTATTTATGCATTTATTTTTGCACTTATGCGTTTAAATATACATTTATTTATGCATTTGTTTTGCACTTATTTATTTTTTCACTTGTGCATTTATTTATACATTTATGTATTTGTTTACACATTTATTGATTCATGCATTTATTTTAGCACTTATGTATTTATTTGTGCACTTATTTATTGATTTATTTTTGCTCTTATGTATTTACTTATTTATGCATTTATTTTTGCACTTGTGCATTTATTTAAGCATTTATTTATTTGTTTATACATTTATTGATTCATACATTTATTTTAGCACTTGCACATTTATTTATACATTTGAGTTATTTTTGCACTTATTTTGCACTTATGCATTTTGATGTATGCATTTATTTTCACATTTATGGATTTATTTATACATTTATGCATTTATTTTTGTACTTTTATTTATTTACATAAATAAATGCATGTATATGCATAATTATCAGATCTAGATATGAACTCAAACATTTCTCATAAACTTTTTCCAGGACATAATGTTTGAATTTTATATCTCTTTACTCATTTGTCTTTTCTTTAATTATTTTGCTTTGGGAGAAGCACCAAAGTTTCCTCTAAGATCAGCTCTCATACTCTCTAACTCTGATCACTGTTTCTCAGAGGAAACCCATTTTAAATATGCTGTGATCAGACTGTGCTGTTCTGGATAATAATGTATGCCTATTTTTACGTTTGTCAGAACAGAGATCCGAACACTAAATAAAGCTGACCCAAATAAAGCATACAGTGTGTTCCCATAATGCATCTGTCTCATTGAGTATCTCCAAGCATGAATGTCCACTTGAATCCATGCCACATGCTTCAAGCTGCCTGTTTCTCTAGTCACATCATCTGTCTGTTAATGAACATCCTTTCATAAAAAGTACTCAAAATCTGTGATAAAAATATTTAAGGAATAGTTAGGCCCAAAATAAAAATTTGTTGAAAATATGCCCACCCTCAGGCCATTCAAAATATAGATGAGTTTGTTTCTTCATCAGAAACAGATTTGGAGAAATGTAGCACTGCATCACTTGCTCAGCAATGGATGCTCTGCAGTGAATGGGTGCCGTCAGAATGAGAGTCCAAACAGCTGATAAAAACATCACAATAATCCACAAGTAATCCACACCACTCCAGTTCATCAGTTAACATCATGAGAAGCTAAAAGCTGTGAGTTTGTAAGAAACAAATCCATCATTAAGATGATTTTAACTACAAACTGTTGCTTCCTGCTAAAATATGAGTCTATAATCCATAATAACGCTTCCTCCAGTGAATCCATAATAACGCTTCCTCCATCTCCTGTTGTCTCTCACATCAAAATCCAGCCACATATTTGTTTAGAGCTGTTTTGGACTGTTTGGCTTGATCTGTGCAGATTTCTCTCCTGATTCAGACCAGACCACTTTTTCACTGGAGGAAGCGTTATTATAGATTATAGACTTAATGATGAAATAATGAAACATCTTAATGTTGGATTTGTTTCTTTTGTCTTTTCACGATGTTAATTGATGGACTGGAGTGGTGTGGATTACTTGTGGATTATTGTGATGTTTTTATCAGCTGTTTGGACTCTGTTGGCGGCACCGTCCTGCAAGAGGACCCATTGCTGGGCAAGTGTCTGTCTTATTTCTCCAAATCTATTAGTAAACTCATCTACATCTCGGATGATCTGAAAGTGAGCACATTTTCAGCCAATTTTCATTTTTGGGTGAACTACTCCTTTAATGTCTGTCTCTCTGATGCTCTATGATCATGTTTTATACTGTGTGTTGTGAATATATGATTGTTTTCTCTCTTTCTCTCAGTGCTGCAGTTTGTGAGTGGGTTGCATCGACTCAGGCCTTTCTGAAGGCAACCAGTCTCACTGCAGAGCCAAGGATGTCACGGACAGGACTTCTCTTCTGCCAGTCTCGTCTCTTCTGCCGCGTGGAGCCACAGTGTCTCATCGCAACAGCAACGCGGCACAGGCACGACATGGCGTTGCCCTTCAGAGAGCAATTCTGGAGGAGGCCACGAGCGAGCAGCACGTACGCCACCCTCCTACTCAGCACTTCTGCTCGTTACGTGACACCGATCATGTTTTGACCATGTCAGGTTGTGTTTAATGCTTCCCACAGTTATATAAGATGGACAAGATCAGACAGGACACTTTAAGGTCATTGTAAAGTGCACAGTTAATCTGTGTCTGCACACAGTTATTAAGTTTTGAAAGTACAGAAGTAAATCCTGTAAAAAAGTTTGGATAAACTTGAACATGAATAAAAAGACAATCTTTTTAAAAAAATCATTTTTTTTTTGTTATTCCCTATAAAGGTAATACCATATTTGCAGCTGACATTTTATTGATTGATTGATTGCAGTTTACTTAAACTACTGTGCAACAGTTTAGGGATTGCGGTAAGGTTTTTTTTTATTGTTTTTGAAAGAAGTCTCTTCTGTCCACCAAGGCTTCATTTATTCAATAAAAATACAGTAAAAACGGCAAAATTGTGAAATATTATTGGCATTTAAAATGACTGATTTCTATATGAATATATTGTAAAATGTAATTTATTTCTGTGATGCGCAGCTGAATTTTCAGTATCATTACTCCAGTCTTCAGAGTCACATGATCCTTCAGAAATCATTCTAATATGCTGATTTGCTGCTTAAGAAACATTTCTGATTATTATCAATGTTGAAAACAGTTGTGCTGCCCAATATTTTTGTGGAAACTTTGATAGATTTTGTTTTTTAGGATTTACAGATGCATAGAAAGTTCAAAAGAACAGCATTTAATAGAAATAGAAATCTTTGTAACATTATAAACATCTTTACTGCCACTTTTGATCCATTTAATGCATCCTTGAGGAATAAAAGTATACATTTCTTTCAAATAAAATCTTGTTGACCTCAAATGTTTGCTTCATGCTTCTCTCTATTTTCTCTCTATCCTCTGTCTCACTCAAGTATAATATGAGCATGTTAAAGTATATTTTATAGCATGCTTGAGGTGTGACAATAGCGTTTATTATGTACCGTCCAGCATGTTGAGCGTCTCCTTGGCTGTGCTGAGAGAAGTTGCACCGTATAACATCATGAAGGACGTTCGGTCCTGTAAAGGTCCTTCACGTGGACTCACACTCACCAGCGTGTCAGAATGTGGAGCTCAGTCGCGCTGAGAGGATCTGACACGTCTGGACGTCTGTTGACAGGCCGTCAGCTCTCTTTCCTAGACTGCTATTTCACTGCCAAGAGATTTTTGGAAAGCATAAAACCGAGGTCAGATAAAATCATCACACCAGCTCACAATCATGCAGTCGTAAAGAAAAACTGCAGTATTTACTGTTTCTCATGAGGAAAACATCTCAATCTGCACAGATTTTTACCAAGATAGCAAAGTCTGCAATCAAAAGTCAGAGATCTCAATGTGAACTCAAACATTTCTAATTAAATGATCAATAAAACAACAATTGACTCGTGTGCCTTTTATTTCTCTAATGGACAATGTTGCCAGTAAACAAGGATCACTCCTATAACTTTCAAAGAGAACATTCCAATAAAGTTTTTTAAAAGTTATGTAAACATTACGACAAAAGATTCTTAAAATAATATTTATGGAACATTCTTATAAGATTGCTAATATTCAGTTTACATTCTTATAATGTTGAGAGGAAATGTTCATAGAACAATGTACTCAGAGTGTCCTTATCATGTTAATAATATTTGCTTAATGTTTTTATAATGTTAATAGAAAATGTTTTAAGAACAAAATTCTTATTAATATTTATTATATGTATCTGATGAACTAAATCTTGGGTGAAAACTTTTTTTTGGACCATTATTCTCAGAAAGTGTTTTAATCATTAGAAGGATCAGCTTACAGGGAATGTTCTTGTAATGTTTACTAAATGTTAGAAAGGAATGTTTCTCTAACATTAACGCAACCAAGAAGAAACATTATTAATACACTGAAAAAAATGATTGACTGAATTTACTAAAAAAATGTTAAGGTAAGTGGTTGAAAAACAATTTATTTTAGCTACATTTAAAAAAAAAATTGAAAGTTAGTCAACTAAATTTGTTTATTTAAACGTAGCTAAAATAAATTGATTGCAACCACTTACCTTAAATTTTTTTTTCAATGAATTCAATTCAATGAATCATTTTTTCGGTGTACATTAACAAAATGAATAATTTGAACATCTGAAAACATTCAGAAATAACTTTTTCGTAACCACGCATAACTTAAAATGTTCTTAAAATGTGTTTTTGTTAGCTGGGTTGGTCTTTGTGGAAGCCACTAAATTAAAAAAAAGCTAATTGTGACTTTTTATCTCGCAATTCTGATTTTTTTTTTTCTCGCAATTGCGTGTTTATATCTCACAATTCTGACTTCTTTTCTCAGATTTCTGAGATATAGACTCGCAATTACTGGTCATAAAGTCCAATTCTGAGGGACAAAAATACTTTTTATTTCAGAATTGCAAATTCTTATCTCGCAGTTTTGACTTTATATCTTGCAATTCTGAGAAAAAAATCAAGAATTGTGAAATGAAACATCGCAATGACCTTTTTAAGAAACAGGACTTAACCCAACTAACAAAAATATATTCTAAGAATGTTTTGTTAACATTCCCATTAAGCTATGAAAACGTTATTTCTGAATGTCTCTGAATGTTCAAAATGTCCAGTTTTTTTGGTTATGTGAAAGTTAAGAGAACATTCTATTTTAGAATTTTGCAAACATTCATACTAATGTTAGAATGTTCCGAAACAAGTAGTAACATTTAAAAAACCTTAGACGAACGTTCAACTAAAACTTTTAGAAATGAAACACGAACGACGATAAATAACATTTTTGTTCTCATGTTTTGAGAACCTTATTAAGAACCAGATAACTAAGATTGTTATTGTTCCTAACCTTGCCAGAACGTTCCTTGTTAGCTGGGAAAGCAGTTGGAGGGTGTTTTAATCTGAGCTGGAGGCTCTGGGTGTTGCTGTGATTGATTTTGGCCCAGTGGAGGCCCGACCCATTGATCTCTGCTGTCTTTGCTCCTCCGTCTCAGGTTAAGTGACTTTCTCCAAGTCATCAAACACAGAGGCTTCTGTAACTGGAAACTTCTCCTCATCCTCTTCATCCTCTCCTTCAGTCCATCTGACTCGCTGAAGTCAAGCCTTCAGGGATTTTGTGTGTGGCTCAGGAAGAAGCCGATCAATTGTGTTACATCAGATGGAGACGCCATACGTTTCTCCAGAACATTCCCAAAAGTGATCCTGTTTACTTTCTTAATGCACGTTCCTGCTCTTCTGCATGGCAGATAGCTTTTGTTAATATTTTGAAGTAGATTTTTGCATTTTGTTTTATCATTTAAAATAAGTTTATATTTTTTATTTATTTATTAGTTTTAGTTTATTTAGTGTTAGTTATTTTAGTAATTCAAGTTAAACTAAAGCTCTGGCACACTTTGAATTAGATTTTATTTTTAGTTTAAGTTTTAGACATTTTGTTGTAAGTTTTAGTCATCTTTTTTTATGTGTCTATGTATTTTTAATCTATTAGTTTTAGTTTATTTAGTATGTCAGGTTAAACTAATTGAAAATCAGAAATGTTGCCTTGGGAAATTGTGACTTTAGATTTTAGTTCAAATTTTAATCATTTCTTGTGTTTTTGTCATTATTATGATTATTTTTTAAATATGTCTATGTATTTTTATTTATTAATTCTAGTTTACGTGGTTTTAGTTATTTTAGTACTTCAAATTAAACTAAACAAAAAGAGAACTGTTGCTTTGAATCAATGTTAACCTTTTTATATTTGATTTTATTTCAATTAAGATTTATTATATTTCAAGGTTTTTAAAGGCTTTTGTTGTGCACGATTCCTGGTGCACGATTCACTCTGCATGATATTTCAAAGAAAAATGTGTACAAATGTGTTCATTTGCTCCACCTTTGAAACATTTTTCATCTGATATCTTTAATCTCTCCAATCAGTTCCTGATGTTTTAACATTACAGATGTGAAACAGTCTGCAAACACTTTACTGCTGATTATAAAAGCAAAAGTGCTTTTATCTGGTTTGTCATGGATGAAGAATGTAACCCTTTGAACTGCAACACACTGTCATTTTATTTTTAATCTGAATATTTGCCTTGCCAGCTTCACTAATTGGTATTATATTGCCTAATGTTGCCTTGTCTAATTAAAACTGCATGTCTCTCTCTCGTGAAACAAACATGAGAATGTATTAAGGTTTTTGAAATCCTGATGTAATATTTGCATGGCATCTAAAGATAGCTGTACTTCTACTTTCACTGGCACTTGCATAATTGCATAATGATTTTTGGCAAGTTTTTCACTGCCATCACAAAGAGCCTATGCAAATTAACTCATTTTTGGCCGCAGTGAGATAATGGTGGTACTAAAAACGTCCCTTTTCTTGTTCCTCCTATTATAGTGGAAGTTAAACAGGCAAAGTCTCTGACAGCGTGCATGTGTGTTTCCACATTTTTACTGCTGTGCAACACCTTTTGCAGTAATGTATATCGCCTGTGTGCATTAATTGCCTTCAAGAAACCTACAGCATCAGCAAGTGTCCAATCCTGGCCAGTGTGAGGAAAAATGGTGCTTTCAAACAATTAGAATACAATGCACCGATCCTCCCGCTCATAAAACACTGCCCTCATACAGGAGTCGCCACTGGCTGTTTTTCTCTTTATCTTCCTCAGGGATGCAAAAATGATCCCATAGTCCTTGTTTCCTGACCAAGCTTTACAACATCCTTGGGCATTAAAACAATGAGGGGTTTTTACAACTAAAAGTTCCTGACAAAAACTAAAAACTGCTCTTTTTCTTCATGTTGAGGTACTTGCAAAAACATTCATTGTTCTTTGATTACTTTATGAATGCACAGAATTTTTTTTTAAATATTGCAGCAGCACCATGGTGCTTTGATATATGGCTATATGGTACACTTGGTATCTTGTTTACATACCTTTGAAATGTATTCAAAGAATACCATGGTATTACTATCAAGTTAGAGTGCATTATATATTTTTATGGTAATACCATGGTACTTTTTCATAATGCCTGTGTGTTGAAGAGTTTCACGTCCCCTCAGGGTTTTTTTTTTTTTTTCCCCAGGATCGTTGTCACATTAATTTTGGAAACTGTCAATGGCCAGCTGGGATTTTCTGTCAGAATCTGCAGATGCAAGCTAATGCTTGTGCAGCTAATGCTGACAAAAAAGTCGAGCTAGACTTGAACTAAACAAGCACAGATTGAAGGCTGGACTCAATAATTTCACTATTAAACACTGCTCAAGCTTGTTTGCATCATTCTTGCGCTATACCAGTATGTTCCGAATATCATTTGCACATTTTTTCATTATGTTGTATTCATTATGCAATGCACGGGGTCAAGTTTGGCTGGTTAGTGGCTGGAAAACTCTGATGAAACTCTTTGTTTGCTGTTGTTGATAAAACTACCCTGCTGGAAAAAACAACAACAATAGAAATCATCACATAAGTTGTAATGGTTTTACTAGTTATAATGGAAATTGTATTGGTTTTAATAGAATCTGTAACAGTCCCTGTTGGTCTCTGCTGGTAATTGGTCATCTTCTACTGGTGGCTTGTTAAAACCACTAAATCCTAATGCAATATGTCCCAAACCATTTGTTAATGTTAATGGTTAAAACCTGATGGTTTGTAATGTTTTAATGGTATTTGTAGTGGAAACCATCAGAATTTCTGTGATGGTTTCTATTGTTTTTTCAGCAGGGTAGCCAATATACACCACTAGTTTAGCCAGTTCTAGAGTTTAGGAAATCAGTGATGAACCAGTCTTAATCTTGCATAAACATCTCACTGAATCGGCCATGGCTGTTTCAAAATGATTTGAGTAATGAGCAATATGAATGTAATATAGGACTAATAATAATAATGCCGTACCTTGATATTTCAAAAGTGAAGAAATCGAGTCTGCGACCTGAGACCGCTTCCATTTCGTAATGAATCGTTCTTTTGATTCGTTTCAGTGATCCGGTTCGAGTTAACAACTCACTGAATTGGCCATGTCTGATGAAAATGAGACAATTTGCGTGATGAGCAATATGAATTTAGAAAAAAATATTCCGTAATTTCAAAGTGATTAAATCAAGACCGTGATCGCGATCGATGTCCGTTTCGTAATGAATCATTCTTTTACATCGAAGTTCACAAATCGCACGTAATGATTCATTCGCAAATTGAACTGGTCTCATTGCTGCAGTTGAAGAAATCAGTGATTCAATGAGTTAGTCATAGCGAGTCTTGCGTTAACATCTCACTGAACTATCTATCTATGCCCGATTAAAAATTAGCCAATTTGATTAAAGAGCAATGTGAATTCAGAAAAAAAAAAAAAAATGTAGCCTACATTATTTCAAAGCGAAGAAGTCGAGACCACGATATATCTTCCATTTTGCAATGAATCGTTCTTTTAAATTGATTCTATTCAGTGATCCGGTTGAACTGCTTTGCAAATCGCATGAAATGTCAAGTCAAGTCAAGTCACCTTTATTTATATAGCGCTTTTAACAGTACAGATTGTGTCAAAGCACTTAACAGTATGTAACGTAAATATACGTAATATATATATTTCATTTAAAGAAATAGTTTAATTTAGCTCAAAGGGAATCATTTATGATTTTATAGGGAATTTGAACAGAATCGATGTTTTGACGGCTGATCACTGAGGCAGCAGCGATTCACTGAAGGAGCCGTATAACAATCAACTCTGCACTGGATATTAAAATCCAAAATATAGTGAAAACACTATTTAATAGCACAGTAACAAGATCGACAGATTAAGGCATTAACTTGTGAGCACAAAACACAAGATACTTCTCTTTTCAATATAAACAAGATTTTATTTATATAAACCTAAGACATAAACTAAACTAACACATGAACACAAGCATTCACACATTCACACGTTGCAGGAAAGAGAGAAAGTAAGGAAAGGATGAGTTAAGAGTAGGAAATGTGAAATCCCAAGTTTACAGCAATATATGCAATTGCCTAGACCTGAACAACCATCAATCACTTATTTAACCCTGGCATTGAGTTTCTCAATGAGGCCAAAAATTCATATTGGAATGCACCAATCCAGCTAAAAGTCTGAGTTGTTTTACGTAAGCTATGCTAGTTAAGGGATCTCTTGTCATTAGTTTTGCAGAAAGGGTTTTCCCAGGTTATGGATTGGTTGGAAGTTCAGTAGTCGCTGAAGGGATCTTGCAGCCAATGGCTCTTGGCTGAAGTTGCGGAGTTGTGGGCTGGTTGAAGTTTAGACGGGCGCCGAGGTCGGACTCGAGGACACGGCGTTGGCAAACTTAACTTAGCACACCTAAAACTCAACGTGAAAGAAAAGAAACTAAAAATAAAAGCAATAAAATAAAGGATGTAACAGACTAGGTGGTTTTTCTTCCTTATTGTGAACTGGCCGGCCAGAGCACATGGCGCTCAAAGAGCAGCGTCAAAACGCGGTGGCAAGGAGAAGAGAGTTGAAGAGAAGAGTTGAAGAGAGAGAGAGTCTGATGGTGTTCTGAGTTTTAAACTCAGCTTTCAGACCGTCCCATCTGGACGTCTTGACCAATTAGATATCATCTTAGCTTGGGGTGATGCTCTGTTTCCTCCTCCGATCATAAATCAACATGTTATCTGATCAGTCACATGGTCCGGATTTTCCCGCTCTTGTAAAGTATCATTTTGGATAGGATTTATGATATGGGTTATTTCTATGCAGAGAAATATTTCATAAGTCCCTTTAAGATGATTTTTGTAGCATATGGAGAGATTGTCTCTGTGTAGTTCTATGGAGAATAAGAGGCATGTTCTGTGACGACCAGAGAAAGGTTGTATGTCTCCTAAGGAATTTTCAGTCTCAGTCTTTGTCTTGTGGGGGTAGAGACCCGCCCAAGAGAGTCTGTAGCTCGTGACTTTCTATCACAGGTTTACATGTGATTGGCCATCTCTTTGACCCTAAGTCTTGATTACTTGCCCCAAATTTGACAGTCTTTTTCCTGAGTTGGAATTATCAATAAGTGTTCCTTTGTTTTAATGTTGCAAGCTGTTCTGTGAAAGAGTCGGTTAGTTTGCTTGCTCCAAACTAGTTGGAGCTAGGAATCTGATTTACGACGTCCTGTTTCCTTGCGCCTCTCTGAATTCCAGCTGCTCAGGTTTCAATGTTCTGATGCATCTTAAATTTGTCTGATTCGGTCTCTGATATCCTACAAGTATCAGATTGGAGGATAGAGTGTCAGTAATGTATAATAATAAGATTAAACACTCAATTTTCAGTTAAGGGCATTTCATTGAAACTTGAAAATGATTCATTGAAATGAATCATTCGCGGTGATTCAATGAGTCAAAGCGAGTCTCACATCAATCTACCTGACCTGTCTATGCCTGATTCTGAGTAAAAAAAACAACAACAATGTGAATTCAGAAAAATAAATAAATAAATAAATAAATACGTAGGCCTACCTAGTTATTTCAAAAAAGTCAAAACCACGATCGCGATCGTGATGTTCGTTTCATCGTTTAAATTGATTCTTCAGTGGACTGGTTGGTCTGGTTCACAAATAGCACATAATGATTCATTTACGAATTGATCTGATTAGTGATTCGGTGAGCCAATTGTAGTGATTTACAGTGATTAACAACTCACTGAATTGGCCAAGCTTATAATTCAAAATGAAAGAATTTGAAAACTGGTAGTTTACTATTATTAAATTTAAATCATAGGCCTATTTGGGTTATAAATGACTACAAGTTGTTTATGTGCTAAATCAGCTGTAAAAGAGTGAGCTGTTTAGAAACTGATTGTATGCGTGTGATTATGACAGAAAAACATAATTCATAATAGGGTCACTTTTGTTCTTTTAGTCAAGTGGAAATGTAGAAGCAGTACTTACTTTTACCGGAGTAACATTTCAACAGTGTAACTGTAGGCTACTTTAACTCCAGTACAGTGTTTGTGTTGTTATGCACCACTGGTAGTGACACAGAAATAGCTTCACTTTATGAGGCACTGACAATTATGGATTGCAAGATGAACACACAGCAATACACCAATCCATTTTTCACTAAAATTACAGTTACAACTCTAAACTTAACTGAGCCTGGTTAGCAGCAGCATATCATTATAACCGGGTCCCACGCGTTCACAGGCGGTGATGTTCTCAATATGTGCCAATAAAACCGCATGTTGGCAGGACCCCTTCGGATTCAAGCACTCCCTTGTGGACCATTAAACAGGGCTCCAGGGCAATCCGTGACATGGGCATATTTCCAGTGTGACAAAACTGACACAGTTATCGCAGGGAAAATGAGCTCTTGTATAATGATGCAAAGAGTCAAAACATCATGGGGTTACAGTCAAATAATGTGACATAAATGTATTTAGAGACTTAAAAATATATGGATGCCATTGCATTAGATGATAGAACAAAACCAATACAACATCAGCAAACAAATGATTGAACTTCATACATGATATATCCATTTTTTTGCTCACAATATAATCAGTGTTTACCCAAATTAATGAAACTTCTATGATGTAAAGTGAAGGAAGTGAAAAAAAAAGTTAATTTAAATGTATATAACTTTTTTTAATTATTTTTTTGGAATTGTTTGAATTTTTTGGAATTTTATAATTTAAAATCTATATAACTAAAATTGGAAAATGTTTGAACTGCTGTAAGAAATATTTTTTAATAAATATTTATGGATAATAATGGCAGTAATTTTTCTTCATTTCTTCATGTTATAAAAGACTAATTACTTTTTATAAAAGATGAATAAATTTGTATTTTTAATCTGATTTTGTATCTCATAATTCAGACTGTTTTTCTCACAATTCTGAGAAAAAAATGTATAAACAGAATTGCGAGATATAAATGCTGAACTGCAAGAAATAAACTTACAGTTCTGAATAGAAATGTCTAAATTGTGAGGTACAGATTCACAAAAATACTTTTTTAGTTTTTATTCCATGGCAGAAACAGAAGTGCAAGATAAAAACTCAGAGAAAAATTCAGAGAAAAAAGTCAGAAATGCCAGAAAAAAGTCAGAATTTTGATATAAAAAATTGCATATTTTTTTTATTCCATGGCAGAAACATGCTTCCATAATTTTGTAATGTTCTTTTAATTAATAAAAGTTATAACCTATATGAAAATAATATATATATATTTTTTATTATTTTTCTTTAATTGTGTGTCTAATGTAGGCCTGTTTAACATCCAAAGTGGCAAAATATCATTATCGGCAAAAAATGTCAAATCCATGCATCCCTAGCCGTCTATGTAGGCAGCAAACAGCAAGGCAGCTCACTGTTTTGGTACAGAGCCGAGTTTGCAAGTGGACGGGAACACAGTGATTTATTCCAGCATGAGAACCTTCCACCTCACATGAAGAGAAAGAGCGAGGAAGAGAAAGGAGGAGGATGAACAGACACAAACGGACTGCGCTGCGGTGGTTATAAATAGACGGAGGATGTGAGAGCGTGTGTATAGGAAGCAGCTCTTCTGTCCTACTGCGGTGATGCTAATGGAAGTTAATACGGTGCAAAGAGCCAAACTGAGACACAGGAGGACAAACGACAGGACAGAACTGCCATGGGAGGCAAATTACACTCTTTCAAAAAACATTCTGATGTTTAGCACTGTAAGGGATTCTCTGTTCGTTCTGATGAGCAATCATGCTGCCTTCTACTCATGCAGGAATAGTCATATTTATGAGTTTGCATGTGAACACAGCACAATGTTGTTTTAGAAAGTTAGAAAATTAGTTATTAATCGTGCAAGAGGACAACAGTTAACAGTGTGTGAGGCAACAGGCTTGCACTGCTTAACTACATTTCCCATAATTCTCTGCTCAGTTCTCTGCAAAAGAATGATAAATGCATTGATAGAGCCTCAAGGTTTGGCTGGTTAGCAAGACCCCATTAACCCCTGCTGGTATAGATGCTGTAACTGCATCAGTCTGGTACTTAAAAGCAGTGTTGTTATTTTTAACTAAAACTAGAACTATTAATATCTTTTTTAGTTTTTTTTTGTTTGGTTCCTGAAATAATAAATACAAATGTTAGATGGAAAACTTAAACTTAAAAAAACGTAAGGGAAAATTAATGTTGGTTTGGAAACTAACTGAAATAAAGTCAGTTTAAGTTGCTGACTGGTGTTACTATAACATCACTAAAGCTATAAAAATATTAAAACACTATAATAGTGGCTATATAAATAATACTAAAATGCAAGCTGTGTATATCTGTGACATATCGCTAATATTTCATTATATTATAGCTAGTATATGTTTTGCCATTTTGTAGGGCCTTTAAATATGTGAAATAGACTTGTAGGCTTATATTCGCTCGTCTGCTGTCTTTGTCACCACAGCTTAAAGCAACTGTATGTGGTTTTGCGACTTTGGAACCCCCTACAGTTAATAACCTTTTCGATGCTTTGAATCTATTGAACCAATTGCTTCGCAAAAGGATTCACTGTTTCAAAGCGCTCGAAACACCACACGCTGGTGACGCCTGCAGACAAAACTGTGTACATGCAACAAAAACTCAGACCAAAACATGCTTAAAAAGCTTTTACAAACCAATTACAAATGTTTTATTGAAAGTTTAATTTATTAAAAGCAATCAGCAAGGGTGTAGAAAACAGAAGCTATGACATCTCCCTACCAATATTCATACCATTCATTTTCGAATTTCGACATCTCTTAAAAATGATTTTAAAAAACATCTCTGAAAATCTCTGAATCAGTTACACCACTGTTTGGGTTCGCAAAACTTTTGATTCAGATAGCGTCTTCGGAGCGTTTGTGAATCACTAGATTCAGATCGGGACTTTGGAGCAGGTTCGCAAAACTTTTGATTCAGATAGGGACATTCAGATCGGGACTTTGGAGTAGGTTCGCAAATCTTTTGATTCAGATAGGGACTTCGGAGCGTTTGTGAATAACTAGATTCAGATTGGGACTTTGGAGCAGGTTCGCAAATCTTTTGATTCAGATAGCGTCTTCGGAGCGTTTGTGAATCACTAGATTCAGATTGGGACTTCGGAACAGGTTTGCGAATCTTTTGATTTAGATAGGGACTTCGGAGCAGGTTCAGAAATCTTTTGATTCAGATAGGGACTTCGGAGCGTTTGTGAATCACTAGATTCAGATCTGGACTTGGAGCAGGTTCATGAATCTTTTGATTCAGATCGGTACTTTGGAGCGTTTGTGAATCACTAGATTCAGATCGGGACTTTTGAGCAGGTTCGCAAATCTTTTGATTCAGATAGCGTCTTCGGAGCATTTGTGAATCACTAGATTCAGATTGGGACATCGGAACAGGTTCGCGAATCTTTTGATTTAGATAGGGACTTCGGAGCAGGTTCACAGATTTTTTGAATCAGATAGGGACTTCGGAGCGTTTGTGAATCACTAGATTCAGATCGGGACTTTGGAACAGGTTCGCGAATCTTTTGATTTAGATAGGGACTTCGGAGCAGGTTCAGAAATCTTTTGATTCAGATAGGGACTTCGGGGTGTTTGTGAATCACTAGATTCAGATCTGGACTTGGAGCAGGTTCATGAATCTTTTGATTCAGATCGGTACTTCGGAGCGTTTGTGAATCACTAGATTCAGATCGGGATTTTTGAGCAGGTTCGCAAATCTTTTGATTCAGATAGCGTCTTCGGAGCATTTGTGAATCACTAGATTCAGATTGGGACTTCGGAACAGGTTCGCGAATCTTTTGATTTAGATAGGGACTTCGGAGCAGGTTCACAAATTTTTTGATTCAGATTGGGACTTCAGAACAGGTTCGCGAATCTTTTGATTTAGATAGGGACTTCGGAGCGGGTTCGTGAATCACTTGATCCAGATCGGTACTTCGGAGCGTTTGTGAATCACTAGATTCAGATCGGGACTTCGGAGCAGGTTCACAAATCTTTTGATTCAGATAGGGACCTCAGGGCGCATATCGTGAATCTTTTTTTCTTACTAATTTTTTATTAAACAGTACAAAACATCAAACCATTAAGGCAGTACAGTTAGGCTATGAAAACAAAACAAAGAAAAAGAAAGAAAGAAAGAAAGTGATCCAATGGGTCCATAAGCTTTTTGTGAAATTTGGATTAACTCATTATCTGTTGCTTGACCTCTTCATATTTAAGGAGATAACTATTAGTTTCCAAAGTCGGACATAGTTTGTGATTCAGTCAGCGTCACCAAATACATTAAATATAACTTGTCTGCAGTCTGCATAATACTTTTATTAATTTGCAGGTCTTGTTTTGTTTGTTTTATGGAGGGTTTGTCTAAACAGGCCAGTAAGAGACCTAACAACCGCTCTTCCTTTTAATTAAACAAATGTGTCATTAAAATGTCTACAAATTTATAAATTTGATCTGAGATCATGTAAAAACCATTAGACACAGGTTAAATGGTTTGCACTGGGGGGGGGGGGGGATCCTATCTCAGTGAACTCACATGATTCATGAGTTCACAAGAGGTTGATCCCTCATGGCAAACCACTAAAATTTTGAAACATTTAGAAACAGTTGTTACGTAATGAAGCCTCGTTTGGTGAAATCACATGACTTTAGTAGTTTGATAGCCTATGTGCTCGAACCACTGCTTTCGAAACAAATGATTCGAAGCTTCACGAAGCACTGCTTTGAAAGCATGCATCATTATGTCAAGGTAAATAACTTGCATACAGTTGCTTAAGGTATGACTTTATAAACAAAAAGATGATAACATTTGCCAAGCACATTTTTCCAGATAGGCTACATGTGTGCAAACGAACCTCAATTGCTAATGAACACACACCTACTGTACACAACAAACAGACTGCATATGATTGTCTGGTTACCAGGAGACTTTAACAATGGAAAACCTGTGAAGCTAAAATTGCATCAATTGCCATTTTGTGTCTTTAAGACACCTGAGCACCAAACAATAACACCTTAATGCTCAAAAGTCAGGGATATCAAATATCTCACAATAGATTTTGAACTTTAAGAATTGGTGTTCATCAATTTTGGTGCAGCTATTGACATTGCCAAAAAGTGAGAAAGAAATATGGAAATTTTTTGCCAGTTAGCCCCTGCTGGTTGACGTAGTAACTACATCATTTTGTGGTTAAAAAGCACTTCTTTCTCCGCACTTGGAACTTTAAAAGGGGTCATGAACTGAGAAACCAAAATTCCCTTGACCTTTTGAGATATAAGAGGTCATTATACCATAAAAACGTCCTGTGAATTTCAGAAGTCAAAACTTTGTCGTTAGTCTAAAAACAGCTTATACTGAAAAACAAAAACGACAAAAAGACAACTTGTCGAATGTTCTACTCTATGATGTAATAGTGTGGATAAGCACCGCCGCCACAGAAGAAGATCAACACCTGCTTCGACATCACTGCCTGTTTAGCCCTGCCCCCGATTATGCATCACTGCCTGTTTAGCCCCACCCACCAATTCTGCATCACTGCCTGTTTAGCCCCACCCACCAATTCTGCATCACTGCCTGTTTAGCCCTGCCCCTGGTTATGCATCACTGCCTGTTTAGCCCCACCCACAATTCTGCATCACTGCCTGTTTAGCCCTGCCCACCAATTCTGCATCACTGCCTATTTAGCCCTGCTCCGATTATGCATTAATGCCTGTTTAGCCCCACCCACCAATTCTGCATCACTGCCTGTTTAGCCCCACCCACCAATTCTGCATCACTGCCTGTTTAGACCCGCCCACCAATTCTGCATCACTGCCTGTTTAGCCCTGCCCCCGATTATGCATCACTGCCTGTTTAGCCCCGCCCACCAGTTCTACATTACTGCCTGTTTAGCCTCACCCACCAATTCTGCATCACTGCCTGTTTAGCCCTGCCCACTGATTCGCGAATGTAGTGTTTACGAGAGAGGCGAACATGTAGTTCTATGCAGAAATCAAAAAATAAAGATGCTCCAAAGTCAGCAAGATGCCGTGCGGTGCCAAATTGTGTAAAAACAGTGTTTGTGCTGCCTTCTTTCTGATCCCAGCGTTAGGAAAGAGTGGATGAACTTTATTTTTAATGAAGATCCAGACCACGTCAGTAAGAACTTGGTTTTTTGTTCACTTCATTTTACCATGGATTCATTTAGGAACAAGGCACAATTCCACGCAGGATTTTCAAAAAGACTGAAACCAAAAGACAATGCTGTGCCGACTATATTGGATCCAACAGTAATGTCGCACCACAAGTGTGAGTAACTGTTTTTTGTCACAATTGCTTTGTCTCTTCTTACAGATAGTTTGAAATAGAGTTATTCATGCGTTTTAAACCTAAATCACAGCAGTGTCCATTTGTGAAGGACATAGACTGTCAAATGTACACAAGCCAATCATAGCAGTGGGTGTTTACTTCTGAGTCTACAATCCGCCACACCTGTTCACCCAGAGAGTTCTGATGAGGGGGGTCACAAACATGACAGGAAATAGCTTATTACTTCTAAATTATGATGTTTTTGATGTAAAAATCTTGATAACATTACAAGTGGACCTCAGAGAACAGTACAAAATAAAAAACAGACCCAGATAGCACATGTACGTCTGCAAGATGTCTGTTAAAGATCTCTTGATCTGGAAAGCATCTGCTGTGTACAAACGTCTGACAGACGTCTTTCAGATGTCAGTTTTACATACAGGTGCATCTCAATAAATTAGAATGTCGTGGAAAAGTTCATTTATTTCAGTATTTCAACTCAAATTGTGAAACTCGTGTATTAAATTAATTCAATGCACACAGACTGAAGTAGTTTAAGTCTTTAGTTCTTTTAATTGTGATGATTTAGGCTCACTTTTAACAAAAACCCACCAATTCACTGTCTCAACAAATTAGAATACTTCATAAGACCAATAAAAAAACATTTTTCAACATTTTTAAATAAAAAAACATTTGTCCTGGCCAAATTCCCTCCGCTGGCCCTTGTCAATCATGGCCTCCTAGTAATCCCCATCCACTTGATTGGCTCTATCACTCTCTCCTCTCCACCTGTAGCTGGTGTGTGGTGAGCGCACTGGCGCCGTTGTCCTGTGGCTGCCGTCGCATCATCCAAGTGGATGCTGCACACTGGTGGTGGTTGAGGAGAGACCCCCCCCGCACATGATTGTAAAGCGCTTTGGGTGTACAACCATACACAATAAAGCGCTATATAAATGCATCATTCATTCATTCATTCATTCATTCATTTTTAGTGAATTGTTGGCCGTCTGGAAAGTATGTTCATAGTATGTTTATTTACTGTATATGTACTCAGTACTTGGTAGGGGCTCCTTTTGCTTTAATTACTGCCTCAATTCGGCGTGGCATGGAGATGATCAGTTTTGTGGCACTGCTGAGGTGGTATGGAAGCTCAGGTTGCTTTGATAGCGGCCTTCAGGTCATCTGCATTGTTGGGTCTGGTGTCTCTCATCTTCCTTGATAATACTCCCATAGATTTCTCTATGGGGTTCTCAGGTCAGGCGAGTTTGCTGGCCAATCAAGCACAGTAACACCATGGTCATTGAACCAGCTTTTGGAACCTTTGGCAGTGTAGGCAGGTGCCAAGTCCTGCTGGAAAATGAAATCAGCATTTCCACAAAGCTTGTCAGCAGAAGGAAGCATGAAGTGCTCTAAAATTTCCTGGTAGATGGCTGCGTTGATTGTGGACTTCAGAAAACACATTGGACCAACACCAGCAGATGACATGGCAGCCCAAATCATCACTGGCTGTGGAAACTTCACACTGGACTTCAAGTAACATGGATTCTGTGCCTCTCCACTCTTCCTCCAGACTCTGGGACCTTGATTTGCAAATGAAATGCAAAATTTACTTTCATCTGAAAAGAGGACTTTGGACCACCGAGCAACGGTCCAGTTCTTTTTTCTCCACAGTCCAGGTAAGACGCCTGACGTTGTTTCTGTTTCAGAAGTGGCTTGCAGCTCCCCTTTCCTGAAGACGTCTGAGTGTGGTGACTTGATGCACTGACTCCAGCTTCAGTCCACTCCTTGTGAAGCTCTCTACAAGTGTTTGAATCAGCTTTTCTGACAGTATTCTCAAGCTTGCGGTCATCCCTGTTGCTTCAGTACCTTTTCCTACCCAAATTCTTCCTTCCAGTCAACTTTGCATTTAATATGCTTGATACAGCACTCTGTAAACAGCCACACCTTTCAGTAATGACCTCTTCGTGACTTACCCTTTTGTGGAGGGTGTCAATGTTCGTCTTCTCTGGATCATTGCCAAGTCAGAAGTCTTCTCCATTATTGTGGTTTCAAAAAACAAGAGATACCCGGAATTTATACTGTAGGGATGGTCATTAATTTAAATTATTTAATTTAATATTTATATAATATTACAGTATGCAGTATATTGCTAGAAAGAAATATCTGTGGCTGGTATTTTTCAAATTCACCCATTAGAACAAAGTTCTAAAAGACAAATAAATACACTTTTTTCTTTTTGTATTTTTGTGAGTATTTTGTTATGTTATATCAGAATTGGTAAAAGCTATTAGTTTACTCGTCAACAATATTGATTTTTCTGTCAGCAAAGGAAAAACCCCAATTAACCACAACTTGCAATGTGATATATATTTTCAAGCTCTTTGTATTGACTGATTATTGTAAATCAATGCGAGATGGGCAAAACTTTCTATTGTGTGACTGGTATTGTGTGTTTTCTGCTGACTGAAGAATATCAATTCAAACGCAATATAAACGGATACAAGCAAAGTACACCTCAAATAGGCCTATACCTGCAGTGTGACTGTACAATAACATTCTGCACTGTTTGTTTTAGACTTTTGGTTGTTACAGTAACGCAAACATCCTTCTGCAGAAAGTTTCTGTTTTGGGTTCAGGAATGAACTGTCTGTCTGTGATTTGCTGCAGACACACTGAAAACACAAACCCGTCTCACCCACATCCAGCACACTGCAGTGAGGACAGGCCTCTACATTTACCACATGAAGAACTGTGCTTGGGTTTATGTGATGTTATTTCATCCTGTACGGAGCGTGTGAAGTGCTACGGTCCGTTATAGACTTTCACAGAGCAGTTGCACAGTGTTTTCAATGCTTTGTTTACTATTCTTCCAAAGTTCTCCATATGAAACCTAGTTCTGAATTATTTAGAGAGGCCATGCTGGATAAATTAAATTATTATTATTATTATTATTATTATTATTATTCCCCAGAAATGCAATTTCCTTTTCTGGCCAGCCAGTGAGGAAATGATATTTTAATGCAAATAAACAAACATTTACTGTGAGTTTGATCTGAGATACCAAAATGCTCTATAATGTTCATTATTGCTCTTGGAAATGCACTGTAATGCTCAGCTCTACAGCAGTTTCCATCAGCTTTTACAAAGAGATTGCTGGATGGTGATGTTTTTTTCTCTGTAAGTGTCACTCTAAATGTATTTAGAAATCAATTGTGCGTGCGTGGGAAATTCCACAAATACAATCACAGAGCAGCCAAACGCTACAGAAAGCATGCTTTTTGTTTCAGCATCCTATATAAAGGACTTTTATGCGCGCTATTATGGATTCGGTCCACTCAAAACCTTTCTAATAAAATGTGATTGAGTGTCTTAATGAGCTGTGCTGACACGTGCCGTTAGGTGTCCAACTCATCGGTTTTATGCAATAAACTGACCGGGGCGCATTTACCACAATCAGCGCTTTTACGCACCATTGCGCATAACCGCGTCAGGACACCTGCTCCGCTGTTTGACAGAAGCGCAACTTTTCCCGCCAAATTAGATTTGGAACATTTGGAACAATTACCGTTCTAAGGAATCACGTCAAGTATATGATCATATAACGATTATAAAACTGTTTTAGAGCCATATTCTACTGCAGTACTGTAAAGAAATTCGATGGTGACAGTGGGCGGAGCTTTTCTTCTGTCAGACTGAGGGAAATCGCATGGGGCAGGAGCAGAAGCATGGTAAACAGAGTGAGGAGGAGGGTAAAGTTAAACTGCTGGCGGTTACGCATCATGGAGAGCACCTTTGCGCACTGACTCATCAACTACTGGTGTGTTTTGGAGAAATCACGTAAGTTGATATTCGTCTGCACACTTTCCTGGATCTTATGCGTTTGGTTTATCTGTGAAGACATGGAGTGAAGCGTTTTGCGCACCGGTCAGGAAGGATGCCCGAGCGAAGATGTGCTCCAGCCGGAAGATCATCGGGAGTTTGTTGGTTCTGTCGGTGCTGGAGATAGGGCTCGGGGTGTCCAGCATCGCCCTGGGCACGGTGGGCATCTGCCGGGCGAAAGCGGAGCACAAGACCCAGCAGGGCGACGCTTCTCCGGTATGGAGCGGAGTGTGTGTACGTCTCACTTTTCTAGTCTTCTTCAGCATAAACAACTGATCCGAATCTACCAAAACTCTCAAGCACTGAAAGTTTGAGCAGTATTTTTTTTTAAATTAAAAATGTTTGTATTTGTATTAAAATGTAATACCCACCTGACAATTTTTGATTCTCAGAACGTTCTGGGGAAGGTTAGTTTCTGGTTACAAAAAGAACCTACAAACAACGTTCCCCGAACGTTCTTGTTTGGTTTCTCCCTAAAAAACAACCAATTGGGAACGCTCTGTGGGTACATACCTTTGAGAAAAACAAGTACAGCATAATTTAGCATACTTTTAAAATGAGTAGCCTACTTATCATGTAAACAATGTACTTATGTGAGAACTGCATGTAATGTTTTCGGATACTTAATTGCGTGTTATTTGCATTATAGTATTATAGTTTAAACTTACATTAATTGCATTTTTGACCCACTTAAATGTTTTGGTATGTAATTTCATACTTAAATTGTCTTTGAAATGTGGTTTGTACTGGCGAATATTGCAATTCAGTATGTTTGAAATATAATAACTGTAAACATAATATCAAATAACATATTGAAGTTCAATTATAATCAAGTGCTTCACATATGCTTTGGAATGTGTGTACTTCTTTAAAGCCATAATAATTTAAAATATATTTTAAGATTTTAATTTGACATTACAAAGTGCACTTTATTTAAAAGTGTACTTAAGTGTTTTAAGAAACATATATGAAAGTGTTGTCACTTAAGTCACTTAAGTGGCCTTTTATTTAATTAATATTATATAATCTGCAAGTTGTTTAAAAATATACTTTTAAGATTTAAACTACAAGTGCACATTCAATACAATTAAGTACACTTCTTTTCACAATTTTAATACCATGGCATTTTTATAAGTACCTTAATGTACCATGAAAATACCATAAAATGCATTTTTATATCATGGTCTGTACAGTATGAATGTACAGTGATGTAACTCATATCGTATTATGGTACAGTACAGTATTTTTTGTAAAGGAAATCTGACTTAGAGCAGAATGGACATAAACTTTGAATAAGTTTGGTGTTTTCACAGATATTTTGTGAAGTTGTTGCATTTTCAGAGTGTATGTGAGATCTTTCCTTCATTAACTCATATAACTTAACCTCATTTATGTGTTTTCATGTCCAGTTCAGTTCTTGTAAGGTGTAACTCTATTGTAATCTGAATTCAGTATGACTGGGTCACATTTCTCCCATTTTCTGCATGTTTTTCATTCAGTTCATTTCTGGTAAGATGCTCAAACATGCTGTTTTCTGTCTCATAGTTTCTTATCTGTGGACTGTGTGGCATGCTGTGTGCACGGAAAAGGACAGGACTGATTGTGAGTATGCACTTCAGTATTCTCATACACACATTCTGCTGTGCAAGTACACATACTTCACTGTACTACTACTGTACTGTATACTAACTCTACTGTAGAGCACACACTGTACTGTAGTACACTCTTAAAATGGTTCCAAAAGGGGTTTTGTTTGCATCAATGCCATAAAAGAACCATTTTTGGTTCACTATAAAGAAACTTTTGTCCATTAAAAAGGTTGCATGGATGTTAAACGTTGTTCACGGCCAATAAAGTTAAGATTGTAAGCAGTTAATGCACATTATCTAGTCTCCTACACATACGGTATGTTATTCTCTTGATGTTTCATTATATTTTAAAGGTTCTTCAGATCAGTGTTTAGGTTTCTGAGTTCTTTAAAGCATGCTAACATAAATGTTTTTTTTCTATTAAAAAGTTCTAAATGGAAGTTAAACAGGTTTTTGGTTCAAATTAAAACATTTTAAAAATGTAGAACAGCAATACAATATCTTTAACTGTATTTTAAGATCTAAAACATACTCTTTAGTTTACTTACACATCTCACCACACATATTCATGATTTGTTTGTGTTTTTTTTAATGTAGAATGTAAAAACTCACTTTAAAATGCTATTCTAATTTAGAAATAGTTTTTGGTGGCCATATGAGAGTATTTTTGTAAAGTATAAACTGTTATTTTTCCCAGTATAAACTACTGTATTTATTTGTATATTTACCATTTTTTAGCTATTTTAAAGTGTTTTTTATTTATGCAGTGATTAAAGAGATATCCCTAATCCAAACAACAATATCAACAACAAACGAATATGCCAACAACATGATTTTTTTTTATTTCAAATTTCATGTTAAACTATGCAACAAATGTTTCAAACAGTAGTATGCTGCATTTTCTGTCATGACCTCAATACACTGCATGTTTAATTCAATGAAAAAATGTCAGGTTGTTATCTTGAAAATGAATACGGTTATTTTGCCTTTTAATTTTTAATTTTAATCTAATTTTGTGATTTTAAGGCAAGACACTACAGGCAAAACCATTGGGTTTTTCATGCATTTGTCAATTTTGAGACTTTGGGCTATTTTGCTTTCTTACCATGTATTATTTCAGACTAATGAAAAGAAAACATTCAAAAATACTAATTTAAGTGTTTATTCTTAATCCAATTTTGTGATGTAAAATGTGGCAAAACAGTTTTGATTTATGGGGTGATAAAAAGACATATCCGAAATCCCCTCAGTAAAAACCTCAAAACTTTAATATATCAACAAAATTAAACAAGAATTTTGAACGCGATTTACATGTTTAGATTTCTGTTCTGTAAATTTATACAAATGAGTGCATATTTAATTAGATAATGCGTCTTCATCGCACATGTTCTTTATGACGAATGTGGACATCCGAGAGCAGCTCCAGCTCACAGTGAGTGTGTGTGTCCCAGGATACTTGACTGGAGAGACGAGATTCAATTAGCCACCTCTGAGTGGAGTGAGCCGCCCCAGCGGAGAGTGTTAATCACAAATCCATACCGAAGTGAAACACTAGTCTGAGAGGTTTCACGTCTCTCCCATCCTACTCTCCTCTTGTCTCTTTTCATATCATTACTTGTTTACCTTTGATTTCTTGTATACAAGCTTTCAGCTTTGTCCTCAAACACGCTTACCGTTTCTCGTTTTATCTCTCGCTCTCTGCTGCTGATTGATTTTGTTTCACGGGCCTCTATGCACTGCCTGTAATGTTATTGTACGGCTAAAAAGAAACCCTCCCCGTCAGCCTGTAATGGTTCTGAATTCCTGACAGTAACGTCAGGAACTACTCAAGAACACTTAAGCATTTTATCTGTAAATCATATTGACTTTTAGTCCCAGTGGACAGTCTTATCTCAGCAG
>JAFVLL020016124.1:0-17500 GCA_021397915.2 Tor tambroides
TATCTGTGTTTAAACTAAACTCATGTAAGCTTTGCCAGTTTAAACATTTAAGAGCCAGAGGACGTGAGCTCGCGCGCGCAGTGAGAAGATTTGTGAATGCGCTCAGCAGAAGCGCGCAAACCCGCGCCTCAGAACGCGCGCAAATATTAAGCTCTCTTTGAAGTATAGTGTTTGAATGGACAAATTCACACAAAAATTATGTCAAAATACCCGTCTTGGTAAGTATCCTATAGCAGATATAGCCGGCTGAACGTACTGTATCAGTGCACTGGATCACACACTACTGTGTGTGTGCACTTGGATGGGTTAAATGCAGAGCACAAATTCCAAGTATGGGTCACCATAATTGGCCACAAACCACTATTTATTTATTTATTTTTTTAAAGCTAATGCTATAGACCTACCTAAAAAAAAAAACCCTGAAAATCACTGTTTATTTTATTTGTATCTTTACTCTATTGTATTTATTTATGCTGTTGCTTGTAGTTAAATAGATTATTCTTATTTTACATACCGAACTGTACCGAAACCGTGACTCTAATACCGTGATACAAACCGAACCGTGAAAAAGTTGAACCGTTCCACCCCTAATTAATACATGTGAATGTGCATTTAAAAATTGGACAATATTTTAGAATACTGTGCCATCATTAATGAATAACTACAAGAGAACAAATGAGCAGTGTTTTTGGTAACACATTACAAGTACTGTAACGTAAGTTAAGTAATTAGAGACTTTAACTTTTTCAAGTAACTAGTAACGCATTACTTTTTTAATTCACGAGAAAATATCTGAGTTTCTTTTTCAAATAAGTAACGCCAGTTACTTTGTTTTCTCATGCGTTGACTGACAGCTCTGGTGTTGCCATGTTGATAGAAATCGGGAGTAAGTGCAGAGGCGTTGTGTGAACATGATGTTACTGTAGTTAGACTAAATGTCAACATGCATTTACTCATCTCACCTGCACAAAAACAGATTCAGTGTTCCTCAAAATGAATAAAAACAGTGAAATACAAACTCAGAATATGACACAATCCTGAAATGATTAAATATGTTAAATAACACACATATCCTTTATGTATTTAATCCCATTTTTAACTAGTGTCCTTGCTGCTGACCTTCAATGATCCAATTCAACCATATGAATAAGCAAAAATGACATAACATAACTTTAATGGGTTTTTTGTTGTTGTTGTGTTTTTATTATTATTATTATTATTATTGCTGAAGAGTGTTGAACTTTGTCCTGTGTCCTGTTCTTCATGCAATACAGAATGAGGCTTATTCATTTCATTTTTGGTGTGAAGATGGTTTACATTTTCCAAAAATTGAACTTTTTTACATTAAAATCAAACAAGCAAGCCCAGCCCAGATGAGAAAAAGTTACGCAAAAGTAATGTAACTGTCACGAATCCGGTTCATGATCTTCCGCCTACTCACCATCACAGGTCGCTCTTCCATCATATTGACTCTCACACCACACAGACAGTTACATATCACCCATGGACTGCATTTCCCATCATTCATTGCACTAAGTACACACAGCTGTCTCAATCACACGCTCACACCTGAGAACCATCACACAATCACACACCTGCGAACTATCACACCATCACACACTCTTTATAAGCCTTGGACTTTCTCTCCCTCACTGCCGAGTATTGTTCTGCGTTTAACACTCTCCAAGTGTTAGCTGCCTTACCGAGCCATTCTGTGTTTTCTAAGTCTTAGTTTAGTTCATTTTGTTTATAGTCTAGTTTTGAGTTATAGTTAGTCCTGTCTTTCCGTGTTGTCTTGTTGTATGGTTCCTGATCTTCTGCCTTATCTTGGATTAACCCCTTGCCTTCCTTTTGGACTCTGTTTGCCCCTGCTTGGACTGTTGCTCGTGTACCTGGATTACCTCTCTTGTCAAGCCCTCTGGATGTTGTTCGCCGATCGAAGACTAACCCCGTTTACTTGAGTACTCATCTGTCTTGCCCTCAATATACCTGTTTGCCATTTGTTCGACACTGCCTGTGTTTTTGACCATGTCTATCAATAAAAGCTTGCACATGGATCTGTACGCCTCACATCTTTTTCGCCCCGTTACAGTAACACATTACTTAATTTTTTTTTTTTTTTTAAGTATTGCAATTAGTTACTTTTTTTTAGGGAGTATCACAATGTTTCAATTAATTACTTTTAAAAGTAACTTTCCCCAAAACTGCAAATGAGTAACACACTGTTAACATAGTAACTACTATTAAATAAGAAAAAACTCTTTAGAATATTGATCCAAATAATTAGTAATTCTTTGGGTAACACTTTACTTAAAGCCTCTGTGTATAATGCATTATAAAGTAGTTTTAATGCAATAATTACACCTTGTAATGCACCTTATTATGAGCTGTACAATCTCATGAATAATTGTAACCACAGTTAATACATTATTCACCATGCATTTTAAAATTTGGTTATAATTATTTACAACAAGATGCACATTAAGAATAATTATAATGCATTATACCCTTTAATAACATTTATAATGCATTATACATAAAGCCTTTAAGTGTTACCATTCTTTCCAATAGATTTGGTAATACTTGAGTCATTACTACTGAGTTACCACAACCTTCACTTTAGAATTAATTATATATTGTGCATTATTCATATTATGAACCTGTATACAGTAGTTCTGGGAGATATGAAAAAAATAGTAGCTAATGATTAGCTAATAGCAAACTAAACAGCACATTTTAATAAGCACTACTACTTACTAATTCATTTGTCACGAATCCGGTTCGTGATCTTCCGCCACTCACCATCAGAGGTTGCTATTCCATCATATTGACTCTCACACCACACAGACAGTTACATATCACCCACGGACTGCATTTCCCATCATTCATTGCACTAAGTACACACAGCTGTCTCAATCACACGCTCACACCTGAGAACTATCACACAATCACACACCTGAGAACTATCACACCATCACACACTCTTTATAAGCCTTGGACTTTCTCTCCCTCACTGCCGTGTATTGTTCTGCGTATAACACACTCCTTGTGTTAGCTGCCGTACCGAGCCATTCTGTGTTTTCTGTTTAGTTCCAGTATTGTTCTGCATTTATAACTCTCCTAGTTTTAGCTGCGATACGGAACCCACTTAGTTGTCATAGTCTTGCCTTGCCTTGTGTGTTTTCTAGTGTTTTGATTCTTGCCTGTGTTTCCTGGATTTACCCTTTGCCTTGCCGTTCAGACTCTGTTTGCACCTCTCTTGGACTACTGCTCGTGTACCTGGATTATCTCTCTGCCTTGCCCTGTTGGATATTGTTCGCCGATCGTCGACCCACGCTTGCCCTAGGATTACTCTTCATCTTGCCTGTGTTTTACCTGTTTGCTGGTGTTTCGTCCCTGCCTGTGTTTGTTGACCATGTCTGTTATAATAAAGCTTGCACATGGATCTGCACATCTCACGTCTTGTTCGCCCCGTTACATCATTAATCTTGTTAGTTAATGGTAGTTACTACAGTGGTTATGCTGCATTACTCGTTTGATCCTGTGTAGCTGTTCAGTAATGATGGAACAGTATTTTAAGGCATTACCAAAAACAGCATATCAGCTCTTGTGCACAACAGAAAACATGATTGTATTGTCGATTATCATGACGACAGTAAAGCTTATGGCAGTAAGGCAGCATTTCATTTACAAAGAACCAAAGCTGCATCAAAATCAAATACACAAAGCAAGAGGAATCAGTTTTATATTCACACGTTAAATGTTAACAGCCTGATATTGTCTGAAACGTGAATCAAAAAATGAATCAAATCACTGACTGACTATGTTTATGACAGAATAAAGACTGCTGTGCTGTTTTCTACCATCAGCATTTGAAAAACCAAAAAAACAAAGCCTTTATTCATCAAAACCTTGTGTACAAACAAGCCGTTTCTTCCTGATATAAAATGGCCACCCTGTTAACATTCCCTTCCTGTAATAATTCAGTTATGACAAGCATGAAAACACCACCTTTCATTTTGTCTCGATTTCCAAATCGAATTACTCATGATGGAGTCTTTGAATTTGAACCAAGCATAAACAAACATTACGCATTTCTTTACACGGGAGCTCTCCATGGAAATCAACTGTAGACGATGTAATTTACTGTGGCATTTCTTCACACTTAGCCAACAGACTCATACAAAACCGCAAACATAATCCACGGTAATTTACGAGCGCGCCAGGTCTGTTAAGACAAATGCTGTTAATTTCATTATCTAAATATGCAGCAGAATATAAGAAAAGGTCAAACGTGTTTTCGTTTGCAGGCTTGTCAGAGATTTCTTCATTTATTTCATGGGGAACATCCAAATATTATAACCTGGTGTTTCCTCCAGCTGCTCACAGATCTATATAAAATACTGATTTCTAAATAAATCCAACAACACATCGTCATTTCACAACATTTCTGTGAGTCAGATTCTCAGGAGCGTTACAGTCCCGACAGCTCGTGATCGAGCCCAAATATAGAGGCGTGAGTTAAAGGCCTTCAATTCAAGTATTCATAAGTGCAGTTGCCTACAAGGCAGGAAAGAAAGACTTTATTACCTGGCTTCCCGGCCAGTGTCTATACAGCGAATCAAGGACTGTGAGGACAATCCAGAAGGCCTTGAAGAAAAAAAAAAAATTGAGCACACCGACAACACAAAACACAAAATTGAAAAGATAATTGCGTGTGATTGCAGAGGAAGGAGTAATTGTGTGCTTCCCAGCTGCAAGGCTCTCAGGCTCGATTCAGTTCCTTTCACTGTGGGTCGCAGCGCTGCGTCGGAACGCCGTTTGTTGTCTCATCAAATAAGGAACAAAGTCCTTATCATGGGCTATATACAAATAACCATCATCCCCCTCATTCAGGCCAATAACAGCAGGTAGAAATGAAAAGAAAGACGTATCTCCATTGCAGATTTATGGGAGATTGCACATTTGTCTTCAAATCAATAGCTATGTTTAGATGCACCCTAATTATATTCGTTAACATGCCTCTACTATAAAGATACTGTGTTATGACCTCAAAGCATTGTACCACAGTGCATTATTAATATATTCTGATGTTTACATCATATAACTAGCTCTACATGTATGGCTTTTCTGACCTGTGAATCACTGCACTCAATAAAAGAGCTCAAAGACTTGTAGAAACAAGTTAAAATGGCACAACTGCTTCAGCAAACGTGTTTTTATCTGACGTTTGCTTTTGTTAATACTATTGGTTAGGTTTAGAGTAGGTGGTATGCTATTTTCAAGCACAATACAGCTTTAACCTTTTAGCTGCATGGATGAAACTTTTTGCAGACTTTGCAGAAATGTCACAACAGGAATATTTTTCCAATTAGCCTGAGTTGAGAAGACTTTATCTGATTGAACATGATTGTGCAGATGACATGGATCTTAAAGCCAAATACAAAAATAATTGGCATGTAAATCTTTGAATTCAAGTACTTTCATATTTAGATTCAGTCCTCCTTATGCATATATTCTAATCCCAAGTTATTCACTATAAACTAATTTCAGCCCACTAAAAGTGACAAGCACGATGCCATATTTCCTGCCTGTTCATTGCACTTTTACAGTTCTGAATTTAATTAGGGATTAAAAAAGTCAAACTCTGACAACTCTAAATCTAGTGATTCAGAAATGAAATGGAAGGAACATAAATGCCGTCATATTATGTCATTATCATCAGATAATGCACATTCCACACAATAACCTTATGACACTAATTTTTGTAGTAATTGTTTAGTAAACTTAAAATGATCACATGCCATATCTGCCCCTAAAGGGGGCATATATCTACCTTAAGGTGCTAATATGTACCTGTAAAGCACTAATAACAATCTTTAAGGTACTAATATGGACCGTTGGGGGCTCAGAAGTGCCCTGGTGACAAGTTAAAGGTAGCCTACAATTTTTGGAAAAAAAAAAAAAAAAAAAAATCTGACAGTGTGAGATAAAAGCTTTCCTCTCTTTCATGTTATAAGGCAAACACTGCAATTACACACTGGGATGTCATGCTGAGGGTTGTTTTTTTTTTTTTTTTTTGGATAGCCACTGATAGAACTCACAACATTTAGTGAGGCCCATAGAAAACGGTGCCCTGTTTGTCTGTTTGTTTGTTTGTTTGTTTGTTTACATATGTTTAGCACATGTAAAGGGATAGTTCCATTGGACTCCAAAGAAAACGCAAACACGTTTATCTGCAATTGGATCTAATTCAATTCAGATCGGCATCTGTGCAAGTAAACAAAGTCACTGATAAATACCCAGTTGAAAAACAAACAAACAAACAAACAACAAAAATGCCAGACCAGCTTAAACCAGCTAACAATCTAAGGCTGGTTTAGACTGCTTCAGCAGGGTAATTAACGATTGTTGCATGCTATCTGTGTAAATAAATAATAAATCAAATCAAAGCTTATAAACATATTCCAGCAATATTATGACTGATTCACGCAGCCTATCCTCACATCTTCCTCTCATTACAGTTTAGAAGTGGCTATTGCTTTTGTTTAGTGAAAGATGCAATTCACAGTCGCAGTAAATGAAAAGCAGTTAGTGCTAATGAGATAAAAATGCCTTTAAACAATAACAAAGTGACATTCCCAGCTAATAGTTCCCTTGCTTTCAGAAGTACCGCTTCAATCTGAGGGATGTACTAATGTGTTGTTTTCTAAGAGGATGCACAGGAAGGTACGTGTGTTGTAGGAATAAGCGTACTGATGTGTTTATGCAGTACTTATGAAGTGTTCCTCTATAAAGTCTCCTGGGCACTACAGTTTCAATATCTGCTAGTGAATTCTGTTGCTGTTTTTGCAAAGCAATTTAAATATAAACCCCAAAAAAATCTCTAGTGGCATCTTTCAAATTTATGAAGTGTAATTTTAGCATATTACAATATTTGTTATTGTAATTCAGCGGTCGTAGCTGTACGGTTTAATATCATCTTTACAGAAGCTCCCTGGTTCCATCATGGACCAAAATTCACCATTTGATCTCTGGCACCATGCCAAGTTATTCAGTAAATTTCTTTTCTCTGACCTCCATTTGTGGCACAATAAAGGCCAAGGACGACGCATCCCAAATGGGCTTTAGTAGATGTTTGATTGAGCACATCAGCTGTAAAAATAATTGTGTACATGTCTTCATGCCCCTTTCTTCTCGCAGGTCAAAGAACATGAATTAAGAAATACAGCAGACGTCTCCCTGGGCCGAAGGAGGCGAAAACCAGCGGAGGTTTATCCAGGGACTGTTGAATAATATTAGTGTCTGTCAGAACAGCACCGTCTAATGGAAGCGTAGAGTTTAAGATTCACATTAAAGATGCATGCTGGAGTGATTGTTATTAATTGTTTACTGGAAATGCCAGATGAGATTCAGAAAGGACGCCGCGTGCATATATAATTTAACATTATTTCCAAGTTCAAAATCACAAGGATTCATGTTAACCTAGAAATGTAACAGAAAAACCTTGCCCGTGGTGTTTCACTTCTTTCTGACAAAATGCAAAGCCTGGGGAATATGAGAATAAACAGACTGGGCACCTGGACACGGAAAAACCTGGCCTTTGACCTTGATCAAAATATAACTTCAAAAAAAGGATCGTTCAACCAGAAATAATTATTTACTGACCCTCATGTCGCTCCAAACTTGTATGACTGCCTTTCTTTAAAAGAGAAGGTAATTTGAGAACAAACAATGGAAGTCAATGGTAACCAAAATTAGTTTCTTCAACATATCTTCCATTGACTTCGGCTGGAGAAAGTCAGTCAATGACAGAATTTTCATTTTCAGGTGAACAATCCCTTTAAATACACCTTCACTAAGAAAGGAGCAAAAGAACATAATAAGATATAATATTAGCACTGGAATTTGCATATTGACATTTAACCCTCATATTGTGTTTTGGTCACTTTACTTGGAGAGGATTTTCTTTTTCCCCAAAAGGTCATATACCTCACTTGCTATTTTTATGCAAATTTTGGGATATTGTATTTAAAAAAAGCTGGATGGAAACGCGAAGATGCACAAAAATTCTAAAAAAAAAAAAAAGTGCATTAAAAAATAATAATAAACAATTGAATTATATATATATATATATATATATATATATACAGTTGTGTTCAAAATAATAGCAGTCCAACATCACTGACCAGATCAATCACTGTTTTTGGTAGAAATTATATTTCTATATGGCAAATATTTTACTAGTAGGTGTGGTAGAGTAATAGAAAACCAATAGACCCAACAGTCGTGACATGCATGCTGTTGATTCTGTGTAACTGAATTATTAATTGAAAAGGGCATGTTCAAAATAATAGCAGTGTGGAGTTTAATTAGAGAGGTAAATCATTCTGTGAAAAAACTGGTGTCAAACAAGTGGCCCTTATTTAAGGACGGTGTCAGTAAATGTTTGTACTGTGCATTTCTCTGAAAATCTGAGTAAAAATGGGTCGTTCCAGACATTGTTCAAAAGAATAGCTCACTTTGATTAAAATGTTGATTAAAGAGGGGAAACATATAAAAAAGTAAAAAATGATAGGCTGCTCAATACAAAATGATACCAAATGCTTTAAAATGGCAACCAAATCCAAGATGTAGAAGAAAATGGAAACTACCATTTTGAATGGATTGAAGAATAGCCAAAATGGCAAAGACTCAGCCAATGATCAGCTCCAGGGTGATCAAAGAAAGTCTAAAGTTACCTATGGGTACTGTAACAATTAGAAGACGCCTGTGTGAAGCTGTTTAATAGCAAGAAGCCCCCGCAAAGCCCCATTGTTGAAAAAATGAAGAGGTTACAATTAGCCAAAGAACACATTGACTTACTAAAGAGAAATGGTAGTGGTGCAATATTTGTGGACTGGATGAAGCAAGATTGTCCTTTTTGGGTCTAGAGTCCGCAGACAGTTTGTCAGACGACCCCAAACACCATCACAATTATATAAAATTCTTTCCATATTAATGAATACAAGAGCTGTTCAAGATATAACACAAAAGCCTCATACTACGGGTTGGGCCATTTATTCCATTCCAGGGTGATCATGGATCAGTTTATACATTAGAATACTTAAAGAGCAAGGTCTCACCTAAGAGGAAAATGCCCTGGAAATAGGGGTTTCAACAAGACAATGAATCCCCAAAACATCAATTCAGTAACTCAAAGCATCTTGGTTCCAGACCAACAAGACTAACATTATGGAGCCGGCCAGCCCAATCTCCAGACCTAATCCAATAGAAACGTAGGGGTGACTTTCAAAATGCTGTTTCTGAGGCAAAACCAAGAAATGCAGAGGAATTGTGGTGTGTAGCAGTCGCCCTTGGGTTGGAATACCTGTTCACCGCCTGCCAAGACTCATGCAACACAGACTAGCTAAGTTCAGAAACATTGTTAGTTCCCAGTCATTCACAAGAAAGCTAAATCTGCCAGCCTTCTGTTTATACAGCAAATTGCCTGACTTTGTAAAGAAATGTAAGATTACCTGTATTTTTTGAACAGCCTAATATTCTTTTTCTTCACTTTCTGTAAAGTAATAACAAATTTTCTAAAGTTTTCTTCATGTTTTGATTCAGAATAGAATGTGCAGTGTTCCCAATGCATTTGTGTGCGTATTGAAGTAAAAGGTATTATAGTTTTGGGATTCTTTGATTTTTACTCGCTTTTTTAAACACACTGCTATTATTTTGAACACAACTGTATATATATATATATATATATATATATAATCTAGCAAGAAAACATGCATAAACTATGATGGAAACACATCAAATAAATTCCACAAAGCGCATCAAAAAAGTCATGTGTCTTTGCCTCAACACATCATGTGATTGGAAAACTGAACTAACCGGTGCATTGATCCCATTGCACACCATCTCAGATGTCATTTTAATAATTTTTGAAATGACTGAGCCAAAGTCCATCATCAACATGATTTGGTATAATCACCTCCCAGAACTTTCTCATGCACTTGCATTCCCAAACATCAAGGATCCAAGCATAAGATAACATGACAGCATTTATTAATGTGTTTCATGCCTTCTCAAGTCATTTATTATGTAGAAAAAAAGAGCCACATGCTTCCCTGGTTGCAGAAACTTTCATTTGTATTATTGATACTTTCTACCATTTTCTCAGAAAGTGACAAATTTGTTCTTTTGAACACATGAAATGTAACGGGTTCAGTTATTTGCTAATGTTTTATGTGACCTCTAATTTTGCACATAAGTTATATTTGCAACTTTAAATGGAAATACAGTGATCCGAGCTTATGCACCTCAGTTTTTAAGTACTGCCAAAATTATATGAATCATGTTTTTGTTTTTGTTTTTTGTTTTTCAGATCAATGAATAATCAATTCTATTATCAATCAGTTCCAAAAAGAATTGCAAAACTTGTGCTAATTGAAAGAAAACAAGCTGACAAAAAGAATTCAAGATTTTGTGATAATATAGAACAATCTGAGATTTACACAAGTTTTTAAAAGACCAGGAACACCAAAGGATTTTCAGCACAACACAAGGGTTAAGAGGTTCCAATGTGTGTCTCTTAAATATAATGCCTATCTTTCATAACAAACTGCTTAAAAATCCATAAAGCTTGTATGAAAAGCCAGATGGAAATCAAAACAGGAGCACACCTTTAAACAATTTGAAAGGCACAAAAAAAAAAAAAAAAACTGGCATAGCAATCAAAAGTTGTAAACAAACACATTAGTCCCCAGCCAAACACCATTCATTTTAAAATAAGACTAAAACTGGAGGAAAGTTCAAGGATTTCACGGGTTGCATCTGAAAGGTTCTGAAGTATTAAAGGCCCAGATCATGTGAATCCATCTGGTAAAATTCAAATTCTAAAGCAATCTAAATAATTTAAACAGTAATTCAATATATCGCGCACACAGAGTGGGCTCAGTGGAGGAAATGTCAAGCTCTCAGACACTTATAGAAGTCCTCGGAAACGAAAGGTTGTTTCAGTGGAAACTCATAAGTTAATTTACTGTAGGCCTCTATTGGATTTTACTTTGCGATGGCTTGCCATTGAATGTTATATAAGGAAGCAGTGAAGTTTAATGTTCCCGGCGAGCTTGACCTCATAAAAATTGCACAATGACCCTTATTCATCAGCATTGTTGTGCCGATCCGCTCTGCATGCATATTATGTCCGCAGCATTCAAATTTTCCTATATATCGCAAGAAAGCAGGCCCGGGTGATCCCGTTGTTTCTTTTGTCCTCTCTCCTGATTAGTCTTCGTTATTGACACGTGTCGTCATTATTCCATGCACCCCACTCGAATGCATGACCTGCAATCACTGTTTCCCAGAGAAAAAGGCGCTCAGCATCACAAAGCAAACATGCAGAACACAACAAACAACTATGGCTGTACTTAGCAATTAGACTTACACAGTACAATTTAATGAATTTCTACAGGCATATGTATATGAATGTTGTTGTAGGAAATCTTGAAAATAACACTGTATGAAGGAAAGGCAAAATTTGTTATATATTGTGAGAAGTTGACTTACATTCGTGGCCTTTTTTAAACATTTAATTTCACAGCATTTTTTTTTTTTTTTTGCTCTTATCACCTTTAATAAACACCTTTGCACTGGATGCTCCATTGTGGTCGACCGTCTGCTTCATTAATAAAATTAGAGAAAATTAGAGAAAATTAGCTTCCTGTAACAGTTCTCAAGTCTTCTGCAAGAAAAATGTGACTCTTGTGATGAACCAGATATATTGCCATTTTAAAGTGAATTGTTAACAAAAAATATAAAATACAGAAATATGTGAGAATATATTTTGAAAATGTGAAATTATATATAAAATCATTTTCATATATGGGAAATTAGTGCTTATATTTTTCAATATACTACAATACATGCATGGACCACCATGTATGCCTATATATTGATACATATAAAAATATAAAATATATTTAGAAAAAAAAAAACTGCACTGCAGTTTTACATGCAATAGCTTTATTGAGAGACTCGATTAATTCATTTCTCTTTCATAATGCAGAGGTTTATATAAAGCAGAACACATTCATATTCAACTTCTTCATAATATATATTTTCCTCATAATTGTGTGCATATATTGCGCATACATGTGGAAAATATATGTAGTACATGTATGTTGAAATATAAATATGCATACATCTATATATTATGAAATGTACTGCTGAATATAAAATTACACACATTGTGTATGTGTGTGTAATGTATGCATGTAATGTACAAGTACTTTCATATCTTTTAATAAATAAGTAAATAGTGTAAAAATATATTATTCTGTATATTTTTGATATACATTAAATAGTTTAATGTTTATCATTAAAATATTTTCTTTGCATAAGAGTAGTTTAGTACTTCTTAATGAAGTAAAAAATGTACAAAAACACATTTAAAGCAAAGAATGAACTTTTTTCTTCCAAGAGATGTTGCTGTGATGATGCTATGGCTTCTCATCTGTACAGCTATTTTAGAACAGTGATTTTCATTTATTTATGTAGTTATTATTTATGTATGTTTGGGATGCGTGCATTTATTTATTTATTTAAGATGACTATTACTTTCTGTTACCATCAAATGCTGATGATGCAAAAATTCAGCCGAATGTCCTAATTTTCTCGCCCTTGATAAAGAACAGACTATAAAACAAGCACAGCATTAACAACTACAAAATGTACTTGTATAATTTAAGCATTTTATTTTAGCCTACATGACGCAAATAATGAACTTCTGCTCCACCAAAGCACAAACCAAACTACATTTCTACTTTTTTTTTTAAAGAAAACCCAATGTAGCTCCCTACAAATAGCTCCTTCATTGTAAGTCATTGTCTGATGAGTCTATGAATTATAACAGTTATAATCTATTCAACAAGCCACATGATTTGAGGTATCATTCACGTCTTTAGCACTTATAGTTATTGATTTGTGAATGAAATATGACTAAAGTATGAGTGATAGCTACGGTGATGCTTGCTTATCAAACACCACTAATTAACAGAATCAGTGGTTACAAGACAAACATTTCCTTTTGAATAATATCAATAATTCTAATGATGATAATAGCAGACAGCCGGTTTGAGGAGCAGCTAGACTCCAGACTTTAAAAATGCTGGAGAGACACCAGCGGTCTCTATTATGATATATAGCCGAAAGGTCAGACAGGTAATGCAACTCCATAACAACTGTTGGCTTTTGGTATTTCTGCTCCATTAAGCTGTAAGATGGGCCTTGATTGAACTGTTAAATAAGGCGTGCACATTTCTCCAGCAGAAGCTGCAGAGGAAGGTCTGGGTAATGGTCTTTTCCAGCACACTGGCCTCATCGCCGGCGGCTCATCTGCTCCTCTTCAGTGTCCTGTCCATCTAAATTTCCCTTTGACATTCGCTCGGACGCCTCTCGTCCTCAGACGTCGCTTGAAACACTAGACTTGTGCAATTTGGACATGCATTTGAACAATATCTCAGTTGTATTGAATGTGCAGTAGAGCTTTTCAACATAACACCTGAGATACGAATCAGTTTGGATATTAAAACTTGACTGCTTTACTGTGAGACAACATCATAGCTTGTCATAGCTAATCAACATGTAGAAACATTCATAATGCTGTACACTATTAAAAATAATCATTTTTAACAATAAAAAGACTGTAAAAAAAAACTATTGATTAACGGTAATGTCACTTACAGTGATAGATTTACAGTATATATTATATTATATGTGACCCTGGAGCACAAAACCAGTCATAAGGGCCAATTTTTCGAATTGAGATTTATACACCATCTGAAAGCTGAATAAATAATCTTTCCATTGATGTATGGTTTGTTAGGATAGGACAATATTTGGCCGAGATACAACTATTTGAAAATCTGGAATCTGAGGGTGCAAAAAATAAAAAATATTGAGAAAATCTCCTTTAAAGTTGTTCAAATGAAGTTCTTAGCAATGCATATTACTAATCAAAAATTAAGTTTTGATATATTTACGGTAGGAAATTTACAAAATATCTTCATGGAACATGATCTTTAATTAATGTCCTAATGATTTTTGGCATAAAAGACAAATCAATAATTTTGACCCCTACAATGTATTTTTGGCTGTTGCTACAAATATACCCCAGCGACTTCAGACTGCTTTTGTGCTCCAGGGTCATATGTGAAGGTCAAAATGTTTTTATTTGGTATATTAACATTATTTCTGTTATTAAATTATTTATTTATTTATTTGTCTGTTTGTTTGTTTGTTTGTTTGTTTGTTTGTAAATTTAATTTTAATCGATCACACTTGAAATCTCAACATTTTTACAATAACTTGATGAATGTTTATTGCATTATTTTAGTGTCACGTGTGTTTTATATGTGTATATGACAACACTTTCTGTATATTAGTTTTTACCTCAGCTTCTGGAAAAGCTGCTTATGATGAAATTCATCATGTAACTTTCTCTTTACCATATATTATATTATATTATATTATATTATATTACAACAATTGTTTATATTAATAATTTAGATTATTATATTATATTATATTATATTATATTAAAATTATATTATAAAGAGAAAAAAAATGTTTTATTTGGTATATTAACATTATTTCCATTAATAATATAATTATTTATTTACTTATTTTCTATTAATTTAAATTTCAATGTATTTACAATAAATTTCTGGAAACCACAGCTGTATTTTTTAAACTGTGAATTTCACTTTTTTTTTTATTTATTTATTTTTTTATTCAGCATAGCTATAAGCATCGCCAGTACAGTATACATCCGGTTTTGAGTGCATTATCACCGTTTCTACCCATCAGTTACCGTATTTGAGATTGCAACACTCTGATACAACTGTAAAATCACTATAAGCCCGCTGGCTGTCAATCAGAATCTACACTCATATCTTTGTCCTCCAAGCCATCTGCTTTGTATCGATTCACAAACTATTGAGTGCTCAGAGAGACACAGAGACCTTGTATGTGTGTGTATTTCTCCAGGGCTTTATTTCAGCGCAGTGCACAGTACTTGAACTATGCACCATTACGGCACCCATTCAAGTGTGCCTCAGATGTCACCCACAGGACAGCAACATATTAATAATCTTTACCAGAAGAAGCCGCATATTAAGCGAGTGTGAATTGTTTTCCAAAGTCATTTCATTACTTGCTCCATTACTCATCAGAATTTAGCAACTGCATTTTCATTTCGTCTTCTGTCAGCAAATTAAGGAAGATTAAACTTTGCCATGCACTCAATGGTAAACACCAAGTAATCTTGTTAGGTGCTGTACATGAAAAGGCAAGCACTGGAATATGGACAAAACTCTATTGTGGAAAGGATCAGATGTTGTCTATGTATGTAGAAAACATATCTAACATATGTGTGATGTGGAAAAACAGAGAGCCATTCTAATTCAAGAAAGACATTAAAAGAATAATTCACCCAAAAATGAAAATTTGCTGAAAGTTTACTCACCCTCAGGCTATCCAAGATGTAGATGTTTCTTCATCAGATCAGTGTCTCAGCAATGGATGCTCTGCAGTGAATGGGTGCCGTCAGAATGAGAGTCCAAACAGCTGATAAAAACATCACACGTAATCCACACCACTCCAGTCCATCAGTTAACATCTGGAGAAGACAAAAGCTGAAACAAATCCAGCATTAAGATGTTTTTAGCTCAAATACGAGTCTATAATCCATAATAATGCTTCCTCCAGTGATAAAGTGCATCTCCTGTTGTCTCTCACATTAAAATCCAGCCATATATTTGTTTCGAGCTGTTTTGGCTTGTAAACGTTGCTTGATCTGTGCAGATTTCTCTCCTGATTCAGACCAGAACACTCTTTCACTGGAGGAAGCTTTATTATGGATTAATTAAAAAAATATCCTAATGATGGATTTGTTTCAGCTTTTGTCTTCTCCAGATGTTAACTGATGGACTGGAGTGGTGTGGATTATTGTGATGTTTTTTTTTTTCAGCTGTTTGGACTCTCATTCTGACGGCACCCATTCACTGCAGAGGATCCATTGGTGAGCAAGTGATGGAATGACGCATTTCTCCAAATCTGATGAAGAAACAAACTCATACTAATCTTGAATAGCCTGAGGGTGAGAACATTTTCAGCAATATTTATTTATTTTTTGGGTGAACTACTTCTTTAACGAGGTTACAAAAATGATGATCCAATGCACATCTACTAATAGAAAAGTCAAGAAGGCCTTTAATTCACTTTGGCTTTTTCCACAAATGGACATAAAAAGGAGTTTTAAAATCTAGTCACTGCACACTAATGCAGTTCAGAAGTTAAGCTTCCCTCAGAGTCTGTCATTAAAAAGGTTCTCTTGAAAACCGAGGCTTTGCACAACAATCAGCTTAGCCAAGCAAAAAAAGTTTCACAGAAGCAGAAACATTTTGAACCAGACCCAGTTTAATGTTCTGTTTGGAGTCTCAAGGCTGTTTAAATATGGCCATTTAAGCATCTAGCTAATGACGATTTCTAATCTTATGGGAACTATGTATACATTTCAATTTAATAACATTCCTCCTCTATGTTTAGAACGCAGATATAAATTATACTGTACCTTAATTTAACAAAGGTTTTCTTAAATGCACACAGTTGAGTACAGCAATGTCTTCATGCCATATGTTTATTTTGATTTGTTGAATTTGTTTATGGTTTTCCTGGTCAGTTGACCCCAAACAAACAATGTGACTGTATATTTACTGAAGCAAAGAAAACAAAACAATTCAAAATATGTTGCTACAGCCAAGCATTTATGCTGAAAACCCCATAGAAACTAGCAGAAATGTTTGAAAACTAGTGATCAGAATTAATCCAGAATTAATCCTTTCAGAAATAATAATAATAAATACTGATTATTACAGAAAATATAACTGTGCTCATGAATATCTAATCTGCTTGCTCCTAAATACTGTAAACAAAAAGAAGAACCTGGCTAATCCAGTGATTAGTTCTTCCCCTGCGCTCCTCATATATCATCCTGGTACCCATTCATCACAGTTTTGGTTTTTGGTTTTGGCTGAACAGAAATGATAATCCCTTGGGGATTTTAATATTAGAAAGGCAAAGTCCCAGACAGCTGAAATTTGTCAAGCTTACTGCCATAAACTCTATACGGATAGTAACTGTTTCTGATGCTGATGTCTGTAAAATAAATGTGCATGAGATAAAAATCATGTGTTTAGATGACAATATATATTCACATGGAGGAGTGAGTTCTGTCATCTGACAAATCTAATAATAGGAAAATAATATCTTATGTATTTATTATTATTTAAATGTCATGTTTAATAATAAATTGAATAATTAATGCACTATTAGGTTGATATTTTAAATGGTTTAAATGGTCGTGAAAAATGTGGAATTTAGCTGAATGATCTGGCTACTTGGTCAACTGGTAAAATGAATAGTTTTGCAAGCCCTAATTTATATAAAA
>JAFVLL020016124.1:22500-34174 GCA_021397915.2 Tor tambroides
AGTTTATATAAATTCATAACAATATAATGAATTCAAAAAGGATGAAATAATTGCACTCTACCAACTTAAGGTTTTTAGATCCATATAAACTGACTGATTAATTGATTGCCCTTTAAAAATAGTTTTGCATTGTTCAGACAATATTTTTCTGATTTCAATGCATTTTATTTTTAGTTTTTCTTTATGCAGTATAGCACAAACAAAACAGATGTTTTCAGTTTGTATCTGCTGTGTTTCATAATGAAAAAGAAAATGAAATAAAAAAGGAGTCTGGATCTTTCAGTTCCTTCTTAATTTACTGAAATCAAATCTATTGTCTAAACAATGCACAACTATTTTTAAAGCTAAATAAATATTCATGGTATAAAAAAAAGTGTTTGCTTAATTTTTACAAATGAATTTATGAACTTAAGTTGAATTTATTTACATACAGTAATTCTTTTAAGTACCATCTTAGTGCAAGGACTTAAATATGAAAATAAGTAACAAATCATGCCAACAAAATCAGCAACAAGGTAAAAACCCGGTAAATGGACTGCAACTGGTTTAAAGAAACTTATAAGCAGACAAAATGGTAAATGGTTTGGCAACAAGTGTGTACTAGACCTGTAGAAATAATATCATACCAGGATATAACGGTTACAATCAGCGTTAAGTATTGTGTGTAAACACATATTACAGTATATACAACATCAACCTGACAAACAACTGCATGTCCTGCAAATCAATCTTCTGGTCATCATGAAATTTATCATGTGGAACTGTACCAGCTGAGTACGTAACTACACTACAAACATGCAAAATTACTATTAGCATGCTTTAAAAACATTAAAGATAAAAATTTTTTTTTTTAAAAATCCCATTGTGAATAGTAAAATACGTTACCCAACTAATAAGTAATGGACCACAGCAGGAGCGTGGTATTATTCAAATACAGCAGACATTTGATATCATTATAAAGCATCATTCATCAACAATAGTTTGAAGCATGTGGAGTGCAATCAAACCACATCAATACAGAAATAAAGAAATAAAGCAGCATAATGTGTGCAATCAAACACACCAGACTTCTGGTTCATTAATATAAGAATGCAAAACACAGCTATTAAACACTATATCACTATATAAAGGGCAAAGCATTCTTAATCTTTGACATATCATTAAATAAATATGTGCCTACCTTGAAATTACGAGCCAAACTGCTAACAGGTGCTATGAGGACCCCAGGTATCCCTCAACTTTTCCTGTTCCCTGAGTGCAACGATCAGGTAAACATCTGGTTTGTTTTTCAGTATCATTATTTTATTTCTAAATCACTTATATTGTTGCATTCCTCATTTGTAATTCATTTTGGAGTGCCTGCTAAATGCATGAATTAATGTAAATGTCGATGGAAGCATCTATCAAGCCTCAAAGCACATTAACATAAGCTGAAGTTCTTCATGCGCTAATCATGCGTAACAGCACAGAGTCTGGATGCCCTCGATAATGAAGTGACCAGATCATGTCAGCTCTCTCGTCCGTGTGATGAATTAAGCCTGTCATTGTGATACTATATAACAAGGCCTGAAAACAAAACTCTCCATCTTCACATTGTATTAATTGCATTATGAGTCCAACATTTGGTGGTCATGTTCCTGCCTCTTAAGAACATTAAAACACTAATGAATGAAGGCTGAAATGAGAAAATTGGCTGATGGCTGAAGCAAATTGCAAGTAATAATCACAACCTCCAACCCAGTAAAAAGTTCCTAATTATCTCTACATAATTGGCTACGCTGATGGTCTCTTGTGGACGTCTGACGGTCTGAATTTGACTTCTGACTGTTGGGAAATGAGAATAATCACCTGTTCAGTGATTATTCAGTTTTTTTTTTTTTTTTTTTTTTTTTTTTTTAAATAAAAATCACTTAAAAATCACTAGTACTTTACACAAAGAATTACAAAAATGACAAGTAGCATATTGAATTAGGCATAAAACTATTGAAGTATGAAGACTGATGATGGAAACTGTGTATAAACAATTTCACAAATAATTGCAAAAACATATATACAACGTTTTTTTGTTTGTTTTTTTCTTCAAAAAAATGTTTTATGCTGTAATATTTTCTTAAGTCTATAATACAAAGTCTTTCTTTGTTTCTTTCTCTTTTTTACAGTGTAATGTTGCTGTGTTTTGTCTTTTATTAGTTTTGGTTTTTAAAATGTCTAATAATGTCTATTTATTTTTAATTTTTAAATGTTACTTATTTTTGTACATAAAGTTACAGTAAAATGAGAAATGTTTCTTTGGAAACTATATCAAATAAGTTTTGATTATGTTTTATTCTATTTCAGTTAACATTAAAAATGTATGTTTTATAGTTTTAGTTTTAGTTAACTATAATAACTCTGAACCTGTTGCATCAGTATGACTCTTACTCCGCGTAATGTTTATTCTCCTGTTGGGTTAAATATATTCTGTTTGCATTGATATTGCATCTATAAGCTCAGTCCTACAGCTGGCCTGCGGTGGAAATGCAATGCTCAGCCGTCGGGATGCATTCATACTCACTCAGCTCTTCCAGAGACTATGCTCCTTAATAAAACACACCTCTCAGAGTCCCACACGAGACTTGATTATCTTAGGCAGTCTTGAAGGATTTATGAAGGTGACCTGAATGCTGACGTGGGGACAAACTCTCAGAGCACTACAGCATATTTGTAGGATTAAGTTGTCAGCATGTAAACCCACAGAGAGCGATAAATAACCGCTCGTGCATTTGAATGGGGGGTCTGAAATTGACAGCGGGCTTGTATTATTCAGAGAGGCCTGCTTTACACAGAGCCATTGTTGAGCGTTTTTATTCATGATTATTTGTGCAAACTCGTGCAGAATCTGTCAGTCTCAATGTGCATCCAAACTCTGTCGGTTTACTTGAAATAGAGCAGTTATAAAAGCGGCTTTTGTTGTGTTGGTGACTCACCTTAGATCATTATGTGATCCTGAATTCAGCAGTCAGATAGCTGGATAAAGAACCCAAATTTATTTTCTTGTTGGTCGAGCCAATAAAGTAATGAGATGCAGTAAATTTCTCTGTCTTACGCAATATATTGAAATATATCAATGTAGGCAAAGCGTCATTGGAACCGGACTCAGCTAGTGATCTGTGATGTGCCCAAAATTACATATGGCAGCCTATTGCCTACAGCTTACATAAATAAATGGATATAAAGCAATGCTAACATCAGAAGAGTTGACGTTTGTGGAAATGAATTTGGTTGAATCAATTTCGAGTTGTACCGAAAAACATCAAACTCTGTATTTCTGTATCTTCCTCTAGTGTTCAGATGATGAAACTGGTTTGTATTTCGTTTTTGGATTGGTTTGGGTTTTTTATATTCCTATTTGCATTGCAATCAGTATGGAATCATGCATGCCAATAGCAGAGCGTCAGTTACAATTAAATACTAGGATGCATACTGATTTAATGAAGTTTGTATGTTCTGTTTAGTAAGTTGATTGAGGAATCGTGGGTCTTCGCTAGCAGACTGTGTTGTTGCATGTGGGATTCATTTTGTATAGCATCAATTGTTTCTTCTTTGAATGTATAATAGCATTGGAGACACTTCAAAAGGCATTGCAGGGAACAATGGAATTAAAAACCAAAGCATGCACAGATCAGCATTAGACTGAATAATAAACCGATAGCGTTTCTAATTAAAACGCTTGCTAACAAACATGAGCGTTCACGTGTGCTGCTGCTGCTGCTGATGATCTTTAAATCGGCGACGCACCTGGAGGAATAGCGGAGAGCATGTAAGGGGTAAAAAATCCATAAAGTTTCTAACGAACCTTATTATTATTCTGTACAATTCACCTATCCTAGACAAAAGCTGGTTTATTAAATATTAATGGGAGTTAAAAGCACAGACAGGAAGGAGCCACAGAAGGTGGCTCTCATTAATGAAATACACAAATCTCCCGAAAAAGACTATATTATTAGGCAAGGGATGGTCAGAAATGTATAAATATGGAAAGATTATCATCCTTATTTTCGTATTCTTTGATATGAATAATATATCAAGCCTTGCATATTCTGACCTGGCAGCAAAAGCAGACCACTCTAAGATTTTATTTTATTTTATTTATTTATTTTATTTATTTACTTACTTTCTTACTTATTTAGACAAAACATAAATATTGGCCATTTTTATCACTTACATATTCCAAGACCTTTGGTGTTTTGTTAAAAAAAAAAAAAAAGCTACACTATATTATTTCAATAGTCCACTATCAATTTACTCTCATTAATTTGCAGTTAAATATCAACTAGCTCTCATTAATATCAAAAAAGTGTTACCTTTAAAACAAAAACAAAAAGACTGGAAAAAAATAGACATTTGGCCAAACTCTTTGTATAATGATTTATTAGACTGTGCAAGATGAACCTCAGCAAACTGTGGCTTGAAAATGTCTTTAAAGTCATTGTTTGGTTTGCACACTTAGTAGAATAAAACATTTCCACCTCATTTGCCGTTCTCTTTACCTTAAACTCTTGCGAGACCAACTCTTGTTAGACAAAGCCCTTCTTTGGTCATCGGCAGCCAAAGGTCTGTCCATGCTTTCGAGTTTCCTTTGAACATATGAGAGGAATATCTGATCTTGGTGCAGAGCGACGCGATATATTTACCTGTCATAACCTCACAAGGAGCATGTATAAAGTTGAGATGTGGCGAATTGTTCCAGTTGTTCTCTCTGGGCTGTGACTTTGGCAATTCTTTTAGAGAAGCCGAGACAGCAACCTGATCTGTAGCACTTTAATTATTCTGTCTTCTCCTCCTCTGGGGAGATGTGGCTGGTTACCTCCTGTCACTATGCATATAGAGCATTAGCTTTGGTGTGAGATGCAAGTGTAAAGGTTACAAAGACTGTCCTTGGGGTGCAGGGAAGCATTTGCTGCTCTGAACTTCTGATGGATAAGAGCTATGGAGCAGTGACCATGAGCAGACTGCTCTATTTAATGATGAGTGGATGTTAGCTGGCATTACATGTAATGGACCTCCTTCGCACTTGACCTTTCTTGTCCCACTGGACAGAATGAGAACATCTCAAGACAACTAAACGAAGCTTTAAACCATCTAAGCAAGAGAGAAAATAAAGATGTGCAAAGCTCCACCACTCTTTTTTCATCTGTAAATAGATAGATGTTTTTTAAATGACTGGAATACAAGTTCACATTGACAGCCTGAGAAATCGTCGCCGTTCGGAGTGAGTTTGATTCATGCATGCATTCGTAATCTTTTATCTTGGTGATGAAATGATACATTTATTCATGATAGGATGAATTATGCACTGCTGCGATTCATGCACAAACATTTTCCTCTGCATAATTAAAAGTAATTTCCCCTGTTCATTTTTTAGCAGCAAGAAAACAATATCTTTCTCAAAACAAAATCTTAGTAAGGGAGAACCACATTTGTGTGATGTTGCTTTTCTACAGTAATTTAAAAAATAAGAGATTAATATTTGAGTAACTTACATTTTAGACACTATTGCTATATTATTATTATTTTTTTTTTTCACTTTCAACAAAAAATAGTTCTAAACGAAGCCACAGCAGTTGCAGCACAGACACAAAGGTGTTTCAATCCTGAATGATTCAGTGCTTCTGAACAAATCGGTTGAGTAAATGATTCAATGCCTCATTTATAAAGGCAGTTAGAAAAAAATCAACATTTTTGAAGAAATTGGTGAAGTAAATGAATCCAAAGACTTAATTTTAAAGAGAGAGTCATTTATTGCCACCCACTGGTGTAGAGATGTAACCTGCAGTAAGACTTTAAGTACAATAGACACCATTTGTGATTCGATTTTTTTAAAGCTAGAGCCAGTTACCAACCCAACAATAACCAATAAGCACCAATAAAAGGCATCCAATGGTGGGAAAGCCTATTGACGACAGCTCCAGAAATAGTCACTGTCAGTGTGAACAGAGTTTTCTGGCGGAAATCTCTGAAAGACATCTCTCTGGAAAATATTGGAAAATAAAATAAAATAAAATAAAAAATGCATTAAAATTAATAATGTACTTTCTACTATAAATCTTATTTTAAGTTCAAATAGATTTATTTATTTATTTATTTATTTATTTATTTATTTATTTTACCTTGAGCCTTGAGATATTTATTTATTTATTTATTTATTTATTTATTTATTTATTTTCCAGAACAGTGAAAATCCCTTTTGCCTCCCATGAACCACTAAACCACAATTAAGATTATTTAAAACAAAGAAGAACCTTTAAAAAGCAATTTCCAGATGATTAAAATAAGTATTTCCCAACACTCAGTGCTTGTGTCCTGAACAGCGATGCCTAAAGCTTTGATCCGGCGTAGGCTCATTCCAAACGTCATTGGCAAAATTCACCTCATAAATCAAATACTTAAGAGAAGGATAGATTTTTCTCAAGGGCAGCTCACACACAGCGACACTGTCAGAATCAATCTTTGCTAATGACACAGATGTCTGAAACACTGGTTTCAATACTCATTGATAACAGGTTTAACCGTATGTGAAAAGAAATTGATCCCACTGAAGGTTGTTGTATCTCACAGTCAAGTTTTCTGTAGAGCTGTAACCTCACTTCTGCAGGTGATGAGTCACGCTTTTGCTGGCTGTCAGTCGAATGTGTCGGACCATGACTCATACGGTGAAATGCCACGTCTGAAGATAAAGAAATTAGTTTTGCATCTCTCAAAATTCTGTAAAAACCTAAGGAAATTTAAAGCAATAGTTCACTAAAATTGAAAATGGGCTGAAAATGTCCTCAGGTCATCCAAGATTAGGATGAGTTTGTTTCTTCATCAGATTTGGAGAAATGTAGCATTGCATCACTGTCTCAGCAATGGATGCTCTGCAGTGAATGGGTGCCGTCAGAATGAGAGTCCAAACAGCTGATAAAAACATCACAATAATCCACAAGTAATCCACACCACTCCAGTCCAACAGTTAACATCTGGAGAAGACAAAAGCTGTGTTTAATAACGCTTCTTCCAGTGAAAAAGTCCATCTCCTGTTGTCTCTCACATCAAAATCCAGCCACATATTTTTTTAGAGTTGTTTTGGACTGTTTGTAAACGCTGCTTGATCTGTGCAGATTTCTCTCCTGATTCAGCCCAGACCACTTTATCACTGAAGGAAGTGATAAAGGAAATATGGATTATGGACAAAAGAAACAAATTCATTATTAACATGTTTTTAACTTCAAACAGTTGCTTCCAGCTAAAATACAAGTCCATAATTCATAATAACTCTTCCTCCAAGGAAAAAGTGGTCTGGTCTGAATCAGGAGAGAAATCTGCACAGATCAAGCACAAGTCAAAACAATATGTGGCTAGATTTTGATGTGAGAGACAACAGGAGATGGACTTTTTCACTGGAGGAAGTGTTATTATGGATTCTAGACTTGAATGTCAGTTAAAAACATCTTGATGCTGGATTTGTTTCAGCTTTTGTCTTCTCAAGACATTAACTGATGGACTGGAGTGGTGTGGATTACTTGTGGATTATTGTGATGTTTTTATCAGCTGTTTGGACTCTCATTCTGACGGCACCCATTCACTGCAGAGCATCCATTGCTGAGACACTGATGCAATGCTACATTTCTCCAAATCTGATGAAGAAACAAACTCAGCTACATCTTGGACGGCCTGAGTGTGAGGACATTTTCAGCAAATTTTCATTTTTGGGTCAACTATTCTTATAACTCAAACAGTATATGAAAAATCCCGTTACAGCACAAAAGAGTCTCATTTCCTCAGTTTAAAATGCAATACATCCAATAAGTCAGTCCTGAATGTTTAAAGTGCTACATTTACAAGTGTAATTCTACCTCACATTTAATATTCCTAGACTAATGAATCTAAGCCAAGGTTACAGCTTTGGCTGTTTTTTCCTCGAGTGACTTCAGCTTGATCAACCTTGAGAAACCCAGAAGCCACCTTGATTAATGGTTTTGATTTCATTGTAAGCACACACAGCAGACTCGGGTCTGGCAGAAAACGGATAGGGTCAGCATCGCACGTTTCTCAGCTTCAAAACATTTAGGAACAAATTCAAGCCCTGAACGAACGGAAGACGTCCTTGTAAATCTCAGGCAAGCCAGAAACATGTCTGGAAGTAGCGTTATTGGCAGAATCTCAAGTGAGAGATGAATGAACTTAAATTGTTATGGAGAAAACTACATTAAGGGCACCAGACAGCAACAGCATTTGATCCAATCTATGCATAGACCTCAGATGGAGATCCAGCTGCTCTCCCAGAATAAACCAAAGCGTACTAGTTTTCTGCTTTAAAGAAGATTCGATTTACCACATAGCAAGGAAAATACACGCACTCCGTTTTTCCAGCAGCAGAAGGGTAGGTGAGACCACTGCTTGTCATATTTGTTTATTTAATGTATGTATCAGCTGGTAATTAGAAGATGCTAATGATCTGCTTTCCTGGCATTTCTCATTTAAATACAGGCCAGGCCGTACAAGAAGAAAAAAAAAGAGGTAATTATGCAGCATGGGAATAAGTTTTGGCAGATGACATTATGAGAACTGTGTTTAACTGTGGCTGCGTTTCTTCTTTATCCTGCCTGCCGGGCAGATTTAAAGGTTTTGATTTACAGGAGCATTAAAAGCAGAGATGCAATTGTGGATGCCTGTTCATATGAAACCCCATCAATGCCATCTGGGGAATTCATCCTGGCATTGTTCAGCACTCTATCTTATTATTAGTAATCCATTATAAACGCAGAGAGAGAGAGAGGTTCATAAACCTGATGCACATTATCGCATGTGCTCGATAATCTGATCCCTGCTTAGTTGTTTTACTACAAGCATTGCTGAAATTCACTCTGCATAATAGCCTGCGTCATGTGCGGCGCTGTTGTTGTGATTAATTGTTAACAGCTAGGCTTGTATGTAGGAAATTATTCAGTGGAGTGTGCTCTTTGTGATCGTTCGACCGCCAAAGCACCCTTTGTGACCGCTGCAAACAACCTTGCTGGTTATCTTCCACTCCGCTGACCTCCATTAGGACAGGGCCACTCTCACTCCTCTGGGAGGTGATTGATTCAGGCCTGACGGATGGTAGGACTGGCTGTGATGTTATATTCACACAAGCACCGCCGTTCGCTCGTGTCGTCGTAAAGCGAAGCGTAAACGTGCTGTTACATCCTCATTTTTGTGCGGCAGCAGGTACTGACTCGTGGGTGGCTTTGTAGCTTACAGTGACTTTGCTGGAGGATGAGCAGGCGATCCGGGTGAATATATTGTGCTGAGTGTGTATATCACCTCTAGCTCTGTGTGCAGAGACTCTCTGTAGATCAGGACTCTTGATCTGCACAAAACAGATTTAGACTGCTGCATGCACCCTTGAAAATAAAGGTTGCAAAAGGGGATTTCGCAGCGATGCTATGGGATTTTCCACTATAAAGAACCTTTAGTCCAGTGGAAATGTTCCATGGGTGTTAAAAGTTCATCATGCAAACAAATAATCTTTATTTTTAAGAGTGTAGGCACAAAATCTATAGGAAAATAAATTCTACTATATAATCAACTTCATTATTATCGACTCATATTTTGTTAGTGATCCATGATGTATTGGTGCCATATTGGAAATTAGCTGATATTACAGTTTAATTAATCATTATCTGTCTATATTGAATATTTTTAATTTATGCATGGTCATTTAGCTTGTTTTTACATGAACAGTACATTTAAAAACAATGCTACAGTACATCTGTAATCTTTAGCATATCTCAAAATGAGATTTTCAGGCTGTACTTTATAATGTTGAGATTGCTAAATTTATGCTAAAATTTCACTTTTTATTTATTATATATGTATATATTTAATATAATATAGAATTTTAATATTGGCCATTTATTGGTTAACTTTAATATACAAATAATTATAGGTGTGTCATATTTGGCCAAAATTTTTATATCGCTGCATCCCTAATATTTCAAGTAAAATTTCCCTAAAATCCCTAAAATTTCAAGTGCAAGGAAAGCTGCATATTTAATATATAGGTCTGACCTATAGCTATGAATAAAATGTGTAAAATTTAGTTGGTGATTTAGGCATCTTTAGATTTCTATCAGGGTTAAATACAAATTATAGTTTATAAATAAGGCATCACACACACTCTCTGATGTCATTTTATATCATTTAATTTGAATAAAAATGTTTTCTTTGTCTATAAACCAAAAGTATCCCCGGAAGGTTTTTTTTTTTTTTTTTTTATATATACCCCAAATGAGGACATATCAGTGCAAAATAAATGAAGATTGAAACAATTTTGTAAAATAATTTTATAGGTGTAGAAGAATAAAATATACAGGAAAATTGTTATTGCAAAATTCAGACAAAATAGCCTACACCTGATATAGAAGTGAATACTGAATGTTTTCTGACACAGCTATGAATTTGTCTGTATTGGTGTTCTGCTTCTATTGATCAGTCATTGGTTTTCAAGCAATTTCCAAGATAAATACTCGATCAACTATCTGGATGTGTAGTATTGTTTTAATGCAAATTCCTGAGGTTTCAACACCTGAAACCTTCAAGATTGCATGCTATATTTTAATAAAGCCTTCTACTCCACCCTAGACCCACCAGCTCTCTCTGTTTGTCCCTCTTTTGCAGTAAAATCAGAAGTAGATAGATAGGTTTACTGCTCACTATATTTCTAGCAACTGGATCAATGCCCAGTGTGAATACATAAATATATATGTACATATATAGGACACATTTGTAATAAGAGCATTTTCTCCACGTCGTCCGTTGGAGTTTCTCGTTCTCTGAGTCGTGAGATAACGGTTTAATTAAAGCCTGTTCTCTGGATCTGAATCCACCCCCACCAGCAACCCAGAACCAGCAGGTGTTTCCTCCTCCTTCAGAGCAAGCTCTCCAGAATCAAGAAATGGCCATCGCCACCATCTGCAGCTCTGATCTACAATAGCAGAAGATTGCCAACAAGATGAGCTCCTTTATGCAAACCTGCACACAGATCTGCATGATAACAGTAATCAAAGCAGCTCATCATTTTGATCGAAATATTAATCCATTTGTTTGTGCGCTGATCGCTTGAACTAGTGATTAGACGTGTATTAAATCCTGCCAAAAACCACAATTATAATGAACTCCAAGTGTGCTAATGTCATGATGGATTGCTGGTGATGCCTCATGCCCTTCAGGATAAATGACAGAAACTTCAGTATATTATGATAAGGGTTTGGATGGAGGGTTTTACAGATTAAAAGGAGAAATGGCAAACCGAATGAACTCTTGGTTCAGTTTTATGCCCTTGTAGGCAATGCTAAACCACACTGTGAAAAATGAGCTGATTGTAGAAGTTAAAAAATGAAGGCATCTGTCTGCAGTTGGATTCATTTACATAATTACTTTAAAAACTGGCAAATTGGCAAACAATGTAAAGTTATTCATTATTTGTATATGATTAGAAATGTTAATTATTCATGTCTAAGTACATGCTGGCAAAAGGGAGAATGGGACTGAAACACAAAGTCATTTTATTTTATGGCAGAAAGAAAATATTAATCCATAAGAAAATATTAATCATTTTTATGTGCTATACTTGCTGATCAAATCAGCATATATGTGACCCTGGAGCACAAAA
>JAFVLL020016125.1:0-33023 GCA_021397915.2 Tor tambroides
GTGTGTGTGTGTGTGTGTGTGTGTGTGTGTGTGTGCGTGTGCGTGTGTGGAGGAATGCAGGATTGCATAAATTAATGTGTGTCTGATCATGTGCACTGATTATTATGTAGATTATTATTATTATTATTATTATTTTTTGTTATTACTCTGAGTTTACAAATATGGGTATTTTATATATATTATTAATAAATTAAAGTAATCTGACTATTATCTGATGTGTGTTCTCTATGGAATATGTTCCTGTTAGACAGTGTCATAAAGTTTAGCAAAGTTCATATTTGTTCATGTTCATTTACAGTCAGGCTGACTGTCGTGAAATCACTTACCTGCTTTAAAATTAACTCAGAATTGTGAGTAACCTGAAAAAAGACAATATGAGGTTTGTTAATACATGATTTCACCCTCAAGGGCTGGTGAAATCAGACTGTTGAAATACCAAATATTTTGTTTTAAATCGAAAGCCAATTGAAATATTTCATATTTTGTTTCCAACACATTTGACTAATGAATTTATAGTTGTTTTGCAATTGTTTGTGGTTAATCATTATAAAAAAAAATTCTGTACTAGATTCCACCAACATTGAATATACTGCAAAGGCATTTTCCATTCCCATGCTGATCAGAAACTGTGCCATGCCATAGGTTTCTGGCATCTTAAATTTGGGCAGAGCACAGGTGCCTTATGCGCACACACAGTTCTAGCATTGCTAACCTGAAGTCACAGCCTGTTCATTATCACAAGGGCATAGAATTTAGTACGGATCCTATGACATGTCCCTACCAATATTCAGGGACTAAATTGTCCCAAGCAATCATTTTGATCAAACAATTAAATATATGGGTATGTAACTATAGTTGTTGTGATTTCAGCCTTATATGAAACAGGTCACACCATTGATATTACCTGAGAAGTTAAAGAAATGTGCTGGAAAACTCCATGCTTTCAAGGACGCACATTTAAAATATGTGCGGAGTAAGAACATGTAAGAGCAGAAGTGTTTAAAATATATGCGCACAGTTCAGCTGAATGATAAAGTTTACCTTCTTTATGTTGTTCTGATGTTTTGTGTTCATCTGCTTCTGCCATTTGCACTTTTTACATTGATTACATTGATATCACTCTGTATAGACTAATACAATCAGATACAACCCTGCTGAAAAAAAAACAATAGAAACCATCACAGAAATTTTAATGGTTTCCACTACAAATACCATTACAAACATTACAAACCATCAACTTTTAACCATTAAAACCATTTTAAAAAATGGGTTCTGTAGTGTTTTGGGACATATTCCATTAGGATTTAGTGGTTTTAACAAGGCACCAATAGAAGGCGACCAATTACCAGTAGAGACCAATAGGCAACATTATAGTTTCCATTAAACCAGTACAATTCCCATCATAACCAGTAAAACCAATACAATTTTTGTGATGGTGTCTATTCTTTTTTCAGCAAGGAAATAATTTCTCAAATATTTATTACAATATATATACTGATAAATTGAACATTCACCTCAGTGGTATGAGAGATGCTTTCAACTGATTTCCCACTGAACTGTCACCAACTGAACTGCAGTGCTCAAACTATTTGAAATATAGTGAAATAAGCTATAAACTCGATCATAATCCACAATGATTCCACCTAACATGTAGGCTAATCTGAGGTGCAGCTAGTCATATTTATGTGTTTTCATTAGTTAGCAGTAAACCAGCTATCTCACCTGAGTATTATCTTGGAAATAGGCCTATGGATATATTATTTGTAAACATCATACTTTTTTCGCTTATTTCAGTTAATGTCATAAAACTAGCGTGCTAAGCCAGTAGTAGTACTGACAGTGTCATGTAAACATGGCTGAAGACACGAAAAGCAGATTCAGTAGAGTGAGTCATTCAGTTCAAGCGATTCACTAGCAAAAACCAGATCAAAAGAGCCATTCATTTTCGAATTTCGACATCGCTTTTAATGATTTTAAAAAGCAGGTATAGTGATGAGTGAAACGGAGCTTTTTTAGATATTTTAGATACAGATAATTACACACAGAAAGAGAAAAAAGAATATACATATAAACAAATGTGTAGCCAGGGTAAACAACAACAAAGTAATAAATTTACATCTTAAGAAGACAGAGAATGAATAAAGAAATACAGTTTTCATTGCTTTCGGAAGAACAGTATTTTGTAAAGTTTCCATATACTTGTCTAAGGCAACTCTGAATTTCCTGTATCTTCTTTTAAGTGGTCGAACAATCCAAAAAAAACCCCTTTAAAACAAAAAGAGAAGTCACTTACAAAATAAAATTGGACGAACATTAAAACTTCTGATCAAAATTTTTCTGTATAGGTGCATTGCCAAATATAAACTGATTGATAGCAATTACTGTGGAAATGACCTGAAGGGTCAATGCTGGTTTCCAGAATACTACCATTAAAATTATACTTCAATAATCCCAACTCCAGCAGGATATTCTGACCCGTGTGACAGCCATATTTCATTGCCCCACTGTGACCTCCAAAATTTGGTGTCTTTAGATGCTGAGTGACTTTCCTGGAAAAAAACAGAAAGCTACTTTGGGGGGCTACGGAGCGCGGAGCGCGAATCATTTGATGTAGATTGGGACTTTAGAGTGCGTATCACAAATCTTTTTTTCTTCTTCTTCTTTTTTTTTTTATTAAACAGTACAAAACATCAAACCATTAAGGCAGTACAGAAAAAAAGAAAGAAAGAATACACAAATACAAATCCCTTAACATATATGATGTGCATGGTAAAGTCTTCTCTCAAGCTGAGGAAAATGTTTGTACTTTGAATGTAAATTTTTGTTTAACTATTAACTATTAAAATTTCGATTAGTAGTAGTTGTCCAGAGTCTCCCCTACTCATTCTAACCAGATCACCAAATAAACTAGCTGCAAGGGTCTCAAAGCACAGGACTTGCTCACGGAGAGCAGAAGCGTCCGTAAAACAGAATGCTCTTGGTTGGATTGTGTCGGATGAAGAAGAGGAACGGATGGTCTGCGTTAAAGACCTGCGGGATCCTCAGACACTGTGCCATCATGACAATGCCGGTGGCTGCAGCTGCTTCGGTTCCTTCCTCGTTTACTTCAACAAAGGCTTTATGAATAACCTTCGACAGCACCAGGTCGTTGTTGGGCGACATGCCTGAAAGATTCACCTTCTGCCCATCAAACACATCCTCCATTCCCATGCTGTGCAGAAGACTCTTCATGTCATAGGTTTCCTCCATCTTGAATCTGGGCAGAGATACTTCAACTTCTTGTTGATACATGACTTCAGGTCTTGTCCACTCCATGAGCTTCTCATAGCTCAGTGCATTTTCAAGCTGGATAAGACATAAAAATGGTATGAATGAAACCAACATGAATACTAAGAACTCTGCACATGTATTTGCAGTTAACAAATAATGAAACAACAAACCACATACACTCTGGTTATTTTCATTGGTGGTTCAGTGAAGAACCTTTAACATCCATGGAACCTTTTCATTCCACAAACTATTTTTTAGATTATTAAATGCTCTTCACACCAAGAAAGAATGGTTCTTTTAAGAACTGTTCACTGAAAGGTTCTTTGGGGAACACAAGATGAATTTTCTTAGGCTTTGCTGCAAAATTTCCCTTTTGGGAGCAGAACCTGTGCTGTCTCACCTTCTGAAGGCCAGTGGTTTCATCTTGAATCTCATTAGGAAGGATGATCAACATACTGAGATTCTTCCCGACGTACGGCAGCTCCAGAACCTGACTGTCCATATCTTGTATGAAGCCCAGAGGAAACTCTGCCTTCTGATTCATCATCTTCACTGGTTTAGTTTGAATCTGCCAAGCATCAATGCAAACACATCAAAACTCCTCAGATTTCATTTCATTACGTTAAATCAACAACAGCATGAAATCTCACCTTGTTCAGCTTAAACTGTCCATCTCTGGTGGCTTCCTTTGGGAATTTCTTCTCCCAGTTCCCCTTGAAGTAGATAGCGTTCACTAAGACAAGTCTCGCCATCGCATCGATGGATCCCTGTGAAAGCAAGTCCTTGATCTTCTCTGAAATATGAATTCACATTAAATTCAAAACATGGACCTGTACAAGATCCATGTATTGAATTTACAAAGAGAAAAGAACAACTCAAGATCTACATATAATTGAAAAAATCAATTTTAAATAATTAATTAGTTAATAAATTAGTGTTTAATTTTATTATTAACTAAATCTAAAAGAAAAACCATTGAAAAGGTCATTACTTAAAATGAAATGAACTGAAATAAAATATAAAAAATCCTTAATCATATTTTATTTCAGCTTGTTGTCAACAAAATTACTAAATCTTTAACCAAAATTAAAATATTTAAAAAAAACATATTATAACTTTGAGGACTATAATAGTATCTCAAAAAAATACAATACAATCAGATACAAAAATAACACTGTTCCAAACAACTATGAAGAGCTTCACATTTCTAAGTTTTTATCCTCCAGAGAGCCAAAGTAAAGCAGCTAAAGCTCTACAAATAACCATTCATTTATTAAAAACATGTGTTTTTAAGAGTGTAGAGTAACTTTTTAAACTTGTTCAGATTAAGTTAATGCTGGTTTTCACCTTGAGTGTTTTTCTCCACCCATTTGTTGATGTCGACACGTGCAGCCTCTGATTTCATCTTGAAGTCCACCTTCTCCAGTCCGGCTTCATAGTATCTTTTTGCGTCATTAAGGAATTTCTAGCAAATTGATTGAATTAGCGATCATTTCCAGAACCTTATTCTTTAATAACATGAGCAAACCTTGAATTATTTGCTTTGAGTCTTACCTCAACAAACTGGTAGGATTGGTCTCCGTAGAGGCGGTTGGCAAGACTCAACACATACGGGACTCCTGGTTTGTTCAGTTCACTCATGAGCTTGTTGAAGCTGGAATGAATTTGCTCCTCAGTTTTTTGAGCAGGACTGGTAAACCCCAGGACCTACACAGCATTATTATAGTATAATTAAATCCTTTTAGTCAGAAATGACTGGCCTTGTAAAATTGCTTGTAAATCTCTCATTATGCAATATTTGGTAATAATATAGCATAATGTGAAATATAAAAGCAATTTGCTAACATTGTGATAACATAGCACTTTTGGGAAAAAGAAAACCTCTGACTGTCAAAATGACTATGAGGGTTAATAAAGATAATCTCACTATTCTAATAACATCTATTGTGAATCCATTTCTTAAATACCCTTTAGAAAGTTTCAAATGCGCTACAAACGATGACATTTCAAGGAACAGATGATGTCAGATAAATTCTGTGTCCTCAGGCCATTGATTAACTATAAATAGGTGTAAATATCTGGCATCTATCCTGTGTATATAATGCCTGGAGCTCAAATTACACAGATTGAGTAACAAGCAGAATTGATTTCCTGTTTGTGACCCATTTTTACATAGATTTTCTTCAGTTATAGATTAATGTTCTGAACAATAATCTATAACTGCAGCTTGGAAATATAGTGCATATTTGGAATGTAAAGCACAAGCTGCAGCAGTGTGGTGAGGATGAGTAAATAATAGCCCGTGTTCATTTCTGTGTGAGCTGCTCCTTTAAAAATCATTTGTGCAAAAGGCTTGCGTCACTTCCTGATCTTATTCTCCCTCTGTCTCTATTCACTTTCTCCTCACTCTCACTCAGTACATGCAGAAATTCAGATTGTGCAAGATCACCTTAAACATCTGTGCCGCCGTGTTTCCTTTTGCTCCGAGCGACACCATGGCCAGAGCTGAGGAGATGCTGATCGGAGAGTAGAACACATTTCCTGATGCATTTCCTCCGCTGATCTTCTTGAACAGGTTTAGAGAGAACTGTGTGTTTGCTGCAGGCAAAGGCTCCATTTTCACAAGCTGAGCAAGAAAGAAGAGAGATGCATTATCAGCATAACAAATAAAGTGACAGTAATTCCAAAAAGAAATGGTCATTTCCTATGTAAACAACATCACATGTTTGTCAAAGAAACATGGATTCTTTATGTCTCATATAGCATCAGATTTCTAACATCAGAACAGTAGTTTGAGGGTCGTTTACACGTACAGATCTGAAAGGAACTAACTTCTTAGTTCTATCAGACTATATATAAATGTACTTCAAACAAATAGAGAAGTGAATTAAAAGCTTTATACCTACAGTATTCAGCAGAAGTGAAGAAGTTTCCCGTGTGTCAGAGATGAATGAATTCTCTTCTGTCTGGCCCCGAAGACCAGCCTCTAAACCAAATCCAGGCTTCCTGTAAAACTAAAGGCTTGTTAGAGGGGAATGTGGGCGGCTGTAGTCGAGGGGAGGGGTGGAAATGTGCTGTCAGGGTGGACGTTTCAACATCTACCAGATCAGCAATCTGTGTAAACAGTGGCAAACATTAGCTTCTCAGCTAACTCTGAACGTTTTGCCAGGGTTGCCAAATTATGAACAAACGTTCCTCCAGTGACATGGAATGTTCCTTCAAAGTTATCTGGTCTTTAATAATGTTCTCAAAATGTTAGCACAAAACCACTATTATTTATGGAACATTCTTTCTGAAATGTTTTAGTTGGAGGTTCGGGTAACATCTTTTAAAACAACGTTGCTAGTTGTTTCAGAATGTTGGGAGAACATTTGAGAGCAACGTTCCATAATGTTTGCAAAATAAATATATAATTGATTAATATAAAACGGAATGTTCCTTTACTGTTTGCACAACCAAGTAAAAAAAGTTTTCAAAACATTCAAAAAAAGGTTCAATGAACATTCTGAAATAACATTTTTATAACTCAATGCGAACATTAGCCAAATGTTCTGTTGCTGTGGATACAATAGCTGTATCTAGTACGTTCATTTTTAGTTCTGCAAAAAGGGCATATTTTAAACGGACATCTTGCTTTCATAGTGTAGGAATGCTTGAAATAAAGTTAAATGAAAAGTTAAGTTAAAGAGTAACACATTTTATGCATTGTCTTAATTTCCCTATTTTTACATTTATGCATACTTCATTTCGCTGATGAATAGAAGTAGCAGATTAATTCAATAACATTCCTTATAAGACATGTCATAGGTCTAACGCTATCGGGCTCGACTGTGTCATTAAGTTTAGCGATTTTCACGTTTCATGTTCATTTACGGTCAGTCTGACGATGTTGTGAAATCACTTACCTGCTTTAAAATAGAAGGTAAAATAACTCAGAATTGTGAGTAAGCTGGGAGTGACTGCCTGTCATGAGGTTTGTGAATACATGATTTCACCCTCAAGCGCTGCTGAATCAGACATAGTATTTTTTTAAATCGAAACCAACATGTTCCTGTAAAATATTTCAGGTTTTGTTTCCAACACATTTGACTAATGAATTTACAGTTGTTTAGCAATTGTCTGTGGTTATTCATGAAAAAAAAAAAAAAAAAAAAAACTGTACATTGTACTAATTTGTAACCAATTGAATATACTGCCTGGCCAAAAAAAGTCACTGGATTTAAATAAGCACTTTAAACACTCTAAACACTTTCGATTTTAGGATTGAAATGCAACATCAAGATGCAGTGTCAGCATTCATGTCCATCAAGAGTTGCATTCATTTTTGGCTGAGATCTTGAGTTGAACTGCTCTGTAAAGTCCACTCCAGCACATCCTAAAGACCTCAAAACTCTGTGGTGACCAATTCATACATGAAAATGATTCCTCATGCTTCCTGAACCACTATTTTACAATTTGAGCATGGCGAGTCTTGACATTGTCATCCTGGAATATGAACATGAGTACACCATCTAACATGGTTGTTTTTAGAATTGAAAAGCTACTGCATCAGTTAAGAACTGCTGCCAAACATACAACATTCCAGAAGCATATTAGCCTATTACATATTATTATTTGCTTTTTAATTTCTTACTAAATATAAATGCACACAGTATTTACCATAGCTGCATGCAAGCATATGAAGCATTTATATAACAAAAATACTGAAATTTGTCATTTTGAATATTAATAACAAGATGCTTTTGAAAACAGTAAAATAAATGTCTAAACAATTAATGCACATGATCAAAGACATGTATTTTATGATGCAATATCGCTTTTAGACAACTAATATTGGCACGTAATGGCCCATTCTCTCTCAGCCTGTGCATATAATCTATCCCTGACTGTGATTACATGATTTCTGTGGTGGACAGAAAGGGTTAAAAAGAGCTCTATCGCCATCTAGTGATGAAGGTTTTATTGAACATCATTCAGTAGGTGTTGCTGCGTCTTATTAAAGCAGTATTAGCACTCTAGTCATTAATATAACGTAACAAGAAAATCTGATTAATGAATTAGCAGGTAGTCGAATGTAGTAGTTCACTATTAGATAATCAGTAGCTACTATTTTTCATTCCTCCCAGAGAACTAATATGAATGATGCATAATGTATAATTCATCCTAAAGTGAAGGTCATGGTAACTCTATTAATGACTCAAGTATTACCAAATCTTCCAGAAAGAATTACTAATTATTTGGATCAGTATTCTGAAGTGAAAAGCATGATAACTCCCTAATGACAGAAGTCATTGTAAGCTTTATGCGGTTTTTGTAAAGTTCTGGATAGAAATTCCTTCCGACGGATTTAGTAACACTTGTGGGTTACCATGATCTTCACTTTACAATAGTGATCCAAATAACTAGTAATTCCTTTAGAAGGATGTAGTAGCGCTTGAGTCACAACTATCCAAATCCTTACAGTTATAATGCTTTTTTCACTTTAGAATACTGATCCAAATAATTAGTAATGCCTTCTGGAGGACTTGTTAATATTGTGTCTTTACTAGCGGGATATAATGATCTTTACTTTAGAATTCTTTTGCATTATTCACATTAATTAGGAACCTGTATAGTTGTATGGGAAATATGGTGAAAAAAGTGTAGTTATTGATTAGCTAATAGTGAACAACCACTTTTAACTGAGCACTATTACTTTTTTTTTTTTTTTAAATCGGGTTAGATAGCCTATTATTAGTCACTCAAACCCAGTGTTCGAACTATACCGTGGACTTTGGGGGAGCCAACTTTTTTTTTTCATTTATAATTTTTTATTCCGGGGGGGGGGGGGGTTCGTGCGTTTGCGCATGGACTTACAATGACTTGTGTTGCTTGGGAGGTGTGCTAACAGGGCTTGCAGCAGGTGAATCGGTCGTGCCATTACACTGCCTTGTGTTCTTTTTGCCATGGTGGCTATATGATGCTGTATGATGCTAACTGCAGAATGGATTTCAAGGACTGTGCGCTCAGATCTACGGCCAATGTTGAATCCAACGTTTATATTTTTTCTACGAAACTTTGAGTTAACGTACTAAACATGAGTGGAATGAATTTGCACCGCAGCGCCCCCATACCTTGATGCTCATGACAAGAATAGCATGTATAGTTATCTTTATTGAAGTGAAATAGGTTTAAATCGCCGTCATGCATGAATGAATGATATTTTTGCAATTTTAAACATAATAATCCACGATAAAAACTGAAATTGCACGTCAAAATAACACATTGTCAATATTTTTTGGGACCCCCCAAAATTTCACGAATCACGTTTTCAGGGGAGCCCATGTCTTATTAAGGGGAGCCGAGCTCCCCCTAGCTCCCCCGTAGTTCGAACCCAGCTCAAACCTCTTTATAAACTTCTCTAGGTCTTAACCATCAGTTTCGCATATCCGCCATGTTGTTTGTAGCTTTTATCACTTTTTATTGGTGTTTGTAGTTCTAAACGAATCGAATGGGTTGTGATCAAAATTAGTCATTAGGGCAGGGGTGTCAAACTCAGTTCCTGGAGGACCGCAGCCCTGCAGAATTTAGTTCCAAACCTGCTCCAACACACAAACCATGTAGTTTTCAAATAAGCCTGAAGGACTTGATTAGCTGGATCAGGATAGTTTAATTAGGGTTGAGGCTAAACTCTGCAGGGCTGTAGCCCTTCAGGAGCTGAGTTTGACACCCCTGCATTAGAGGGTGCATTCCTTTTAACAATTAGATACACACTCACGAACTTGGGAATATAAACAATATAAATGAGGGACGTTTTGATAGATGCTCAACCCTTTTATTTTGACGAGGGAGTGAGTCTACTGATGTGTGCACTTCAGGCAGCTCCGTATACCACAATGCCACACAATGTGACATCATAGCAGATTAAGTTTAATTTACTCCCACACAGCTGAAGTGTATGACGTGAATTATTTTGAGATTTAACTGTATAGCTTAATACTTGTTGCTACGTTAAGATGACTGTTTGGTGCATAGTTCATACTGATATTTTATTAGTTTGTGTAATTTTATAGGCCTATATTTTCTTTAACATGTCAAGCACAGATCTGCACTTCGAATTTCCAACCATCCGGGTACCTTTGGGAAACTACAATTTGAGACCCACTATTCTCATCTCAAATACTATTTAGGATGGAAAGTTTGCAAACTGGGATGTAGCATATGTTTATATTTTTTATTTCTTCTCTGCATTTCTCCTCTTCTCTAGCTTGCTTCCTAATCTAATTGTCTGATAGCTGCTATTGTATAATATGAACATTGTTGGCTCTTTGACAAATTGCTTTTGTGCATCATTTGTAAGTTGTTTTGGATAAAAGCATCATGCATAGATAAATGTAAATGTTTCAAATTTGTAGAGAAATGGTTTGGGATTTGTAAATAATTTCCCTTAAATAAAGTAGAATTGAAAAAAAAAAAATGTTGAAAAGATTAATCCAAAAAATATAAAGATATTTTCCCATTTTGTAGCCTGTTTTGTAGTAGAACTCAAGAATCAGTGCTGTGAAAGTATAACGTAATAACATTCAGTTATTTAATAGAGCCTTTATTTATCAGAGGAACATGTGCAACTAGAATTCTCACTCCATCATTACCATCTTTAAGGAGAACAGAAGCGTCCAAAAAACAGAATGCTATTGGAGGGATTATGACGGATGAAGAAAAGGAACGGATGGTCTGCAATAAAGGTTTTTGGGTCTTCTGGCATTGAGGCTGTAAAATCGCCGGTGGCGGTGGAGGCAGCAGCTTCGGTTCCTTCCTCGTTTACTTCAACAAAGGCTTTATGAATCACCTCCGACACCACCAGGTCTTTGCTGGGAGACATGCCTGAAAGATTCACCTTCTGCCCATCAAAAACATCCTCCATTCCCATGCTGATCAGAAGACTCTTCATCTGATAGGATTCTGTCATCTTGAATTTGGGCAGAGATACTTCAACTTCCTGTTGACGCATCTTGCTGGGTTTGGTCCACTCCATGAGCTTCTCGTAGGTCAGTGCCTTTTCAAGCTGGATAATAAGAGTGTTTTGTTAATGTGTGTTTATACATTAATAATGCATACAGTCTCTTCAATGACTTATATATTAATGCAGCATTAACCAGCTATTCCAAATGAAAAATCACACCATATAATCTCTGCTGTCTCACCTTCTGAAGGCCAGTGGTTTCATCTTCAATCTTGTTTGGAAGGATGATCAACATACTGAGATTCTTCCCGACATACGGCAGCTCCAGAATCTGACTGTTTATCTCTGGGATTAAGGTCAGAGGAAACTCTGATTCCTGATTCATCATCTTCACTGGTTTAGTTTGAGTCTGCCAAGTATAAAGATGTCACAAGTGCTCATATTTCACAGCTGTTAAGAATATAAAAAAAACAACAACAATAACAAACAAACATGAAATATCACCTTGTTCAGCTTAAACTGTCCATCTCTGGTAGCTTCCTTTGGGAATTTCTTCTCCCAGTTCCCCTTGAAGTAGATGGCGTTCACCAGCACCAGTTTTGTACCTGGAGGGACGTGATCCCGTTGCAGCAAGTCCTTGATCTTCTCTAAAATTCAAATGGCAACATTGTGAATGAAACTCAATGCTTTAATGCACTTTTTATTCAGCCATTAAGTTTACATTCCATTAGAATTGTGTCATGAGCTTTGAGACAGATTATTTAATAAAAAAAATTACAAATAATAATTCTTTTTATTTATTTGAGTAAGTTTAAAATTCAGATTAAGTTTGTGCTGGTTTTCACCTTGTGTTTTTTTCTCCACCCATTTGTTGATTTTGACACGTTCAGCCTCTGAATTCTTCTTGAAATCCACTTTCTCCAGTCCAGCTTCATAGTATCTTTTTGCATCATTAAGGAATTTCTGTAACATAATTAGGGTGAATATTTCCAAAACCTTGTCCTGAGCAAACCTTGAATTATTTGCTTTGAGTCTTACCTCAACAAACTGGTAGGATTGCTCTCCGTAGAGGCGGTTGGCAATACTCAATGCATACGGGGCACCAGTTTTGTTCAGTTCACTCATGAGCTTGTTGAAGCTGGAATGAATTTGGTCCACTGAAACATTAGGTGCTGGAGTCGCAGCGCCGAGTTTGGGAGGATTGGTAAAGCTCAAGACCTACATTGTGTTTTTGAGGTGGAATTGATAAAGATAACTTATTTGGACAATTTCAACATCTATTTTAAATGTGCTGCTCAAATAAAGAAATAAATGTAGTGGCAAATCTTTCCCAGTCCATTAAGATGAGATGTACTGTTAAAGCAGCTGGTGGACACCACATACTGACTGCTACTTTTGATATTGACCATCACTCTGTTCAAGAACTCAATATTCCATTTTTGTTCACCAAATGTCTGTGAAATTTGTCTCAGCTGTTGAATCTTTTTATGTTCATACAAATATTTACACATAATAAGAAATTTGATGGAAAAAAGCATTTGAGTATATATTCTGAACAACTGGCTATAAAAAGTGCATAAGTGTGAGATCACCTTAAACATCTGCGCCGCTGTGTTTCCTTTTGCTCCGAGCGACACCATGGCCAGAGCCGAGGAGACGCTGATCGGAGAGTAGAACACATTTCCTGATGCCTTTCCTCCGCTGATCTTCTTGAACAGGTTGAGAGAGAATCGTGTGTTTGCTGCAGACAAACGCTCCATTTTCACAAGCTGAGAAAGAAATAGAAAATGTTTAAATAGTAGCAGATCTTCTTCATCAATAACACAAGATGTTAGTTCTATTAGATCTGTTTTAATCAATAATGCATTTTAATGTGTAGATATACCATCTACATTTTAGTAGAGTTTAGTAAAAGTATTACCTGGAATAATCAGCAGAAATGAAGAAGTTTCTCAGTGTGTCCGAGTCGAATGAATTGACAGTTATGGATGTCAGTCTAATAAATGATGCCTCACCCTAAAAAGACTATAGCCTTTAATCCAACTCCAGCTTTCCTGTAAAATACAAATGATTATATTAATTGCTATACTTAAACTAAGTGATTCATTCTTCATTTCACTCTTTGTTTACCGTAAATTAGAAACAAGAAGGAAACAAAAGCTGAATACAAGAAAGGTGAATCATAATTGTATTAATTATAACTAGTCATTCTTAATCATAATATCTTTACAAGCCAATAACGAATCAGCTGGTGAGGACTGGAAGTAGGCATCTCTGTGAAACTTTTTAGATAGCATAATAAAAAAACGAAATAATGTAATAATAAAGCTCATAACCACAAACCCAAGTACAACTGCTTTTCTAAAGGACATTTAGTTAGTTGCAGTTATTAACAATCAATCTAATGATCGTGATCTGTGCAGTTTTGCAGCACTATGTGGGCATGTCAGATGTTTGGTTGTGTAAAACAGGTTGTGTGTTGTGGGTACATGTCTTATTAGACACCTTTTTTATGTCATATAATTATATAGCCGATTATGTACTGTATACAGGGATGGGCAGTATTCAGATAAATGTATTTAAAATACATATTTGAAATACAAAATACTAATACTTTTGAGAATACATTTAAACTTAGTATTTTTGAATTTCCAAAATTAAATACGTTTTTGCCAGTCAACATCGTTATTAGGCAGCTGATTTCCTGTATCAACTAATTCAGACGTGCCAATTTCATGCATGTGAGCTGCACATTTTCTGGATTCCTATAAGGAAATAAGGAATAATGCTGCCTTTGCAATCAAGTGCTTTGCTGTCAGAAAGAACAGGAATCAAAGAGGACAAAGAGGATTTCTTAGGGAAATCTTTGTCATGACCTGACCAGTCTTGCGTTGGTAAGGCCGATGACAAAAAAAAATTAAATTAAAGGAAAAATTTTTTGCTCCTCTCCTGTCCCAGCCAAAATGTATTGTATTGAACATATTTAATTTGGAATAAAATTCATGACGGATGAAGAAAAGGAACGGATGGTCTGCAATAAAGGTTTTTGGGGGTAATGGCATTGACATTGCTGAGATGACAATGCCGGTGGCTCCAGCCGCTTCGGTTCCTTCCTCGTTTACTTCAACAAAGGCTTTATGAGTCACCCCCGCCACCACCAGGTCTTTGCTGGGAGACATGCCTGAAAGATTCACATTCATTGATATACTTAAATTGAGTGATTCATTCTTCATTTCACTCCTTGTTTACAGTAAATTAAGAGTGTGTAGGTGAAAAAACAAAAGCTGAATACAAGAAAGATTAAACATAATTGTATTAATTATGATTAATTATGCTTAATCATAATATCTGTATAAGCCAATAACGGATCAGCTGATGAAGGTTGGAAGTAGGCGTCTCTGTGAAACTTTTTAGATAGCATAATAAAAAACCCCAAGTGCAACTGCTTTTCTAAACGACATTTATTTAGTTACAGTTATTAACACTTCATGTTGTAATCGTAATCTGTGTAGTTTTGACTATGTGGGCATGTCAGATTTTTGGTTGCATAAAACAGGTCATGTGTTGTAGAAATATGTCTCATGAAACACTTTTTTCATATGTGACACAATCATATAAATATAGCCCATTACTGTATATAATTACGCCAATGAACTGAGATCCTACTACAGTAGCTAAGTCAAGAGACTTAAGAAACAAGAGACTTTTTGCTAGAGACTTTATTTTTCCTTCAACTCTACCACAAGAGACAGGCTCTGACACCTTCGATATCAATAAATTCAGTATATAACCAAAATGGTTTGGGAGTTTTAGATGATTTTCCTTATATAAAGTAACCTATTAATAGCATAAAAAATGTTGAACAGATTATTTCCAAAACCATAGAGATATTTTCCCATTCTGTAGCCTGTTTTGAATCAGATCTCAGTGCTGTCAAAGTACTCAATGATTTCTATACTTTTATATATATATTATTTATTCACTCAGGTTGACTCGGTTATTTAACAGAGACTTTATTTGTCAGAGGAACACATAGAATTATCACTCCATCATTACTATCTTCAAGGAGAGCAGAAGCGTCCATAAAACAGAATGCTGTTGGAGGGATTATGACGGATGAAGAAAAGGAACGGATGGTCTGCAATAAAGGTTTTCGGGGGTAATGGCATTGACATTACTGAGACGACAATGCCGGTGGCTGCAGCCGCTTCGGTTCCTTCCTCGTTTACTTCAACAAAGGCTTTATGGATCACCTTCGTCAGCACCAGGTCGTTGTTAGGAGACATGCCTGAAAGATTCACCTTCTGCCCATCAAACACATCTTCCATTCCCATGCTGATCAGAAGACTCTTCATGTCATAGGTTTCCTCCATCTTGAATCTGGGCAGAGATACTTGAACTTCTTGTTGATGCATCTTGCTGGGTTTGGTCCACTCCATGAGCTTCTCGTAGGTCAGTGTCTTTTCAAGCTGGATAATAAGAATCACGTTAATGGTCATGTGTCTGCTAAGGAGGTCTGTTTGTACAGCATCAATGATATGAGCATTTTTGTGATCGGATGGACCATTTCAAAAATACATGATCCAATAATAGTATACAAAAGCCAAGTCATGCAATTAGTAAATTTAATACAACTCTTCAGTAACTTATAGATTTATGCAGCACTAACCATGTAAAGTCAGAAATAATAGTAAGAAAAAATTGAATTCATTTAAAACAATTTATTGAGTGTTTAGACAAAATATGAACTTTTTTTAAAATTGAGTATCGTGTTTGGCACTTCAGGCTTTTACGGCTCATATGGAAAAAAACGCTGATTTTTCCTCGTATTTTTTTGCAATTAGGTGCAGTTGCTGATGTCTGTAATGCCAAAAAGTATGATGAAATGACTTCTCATAGCTTGTAATGTGTGTGTGTGTGTGTGTGTGTGTGTGTATATATATATATATATATATATATATATATATACACACACACACACACATATGAAGATTTTATTTTTAACAAAATGATAAACATAGTTGCTTCAGTCCATGTAGATCTTGAAAGATTATTAAGAATATAAAGGTTATTTTTTAAATTAGTGATTATTTAATGATGATTTTTTAAAATTATTTAATTATTAATTTTACATTATAAAATGTAAAAATTAGTAAATAAAAAAACGAATGAACCATGTGCTAAAGGTGAATGTCTGTAAAATTATATTAAAAGGCCTTTTGCTTGTTAACAAATATATACTATCAATCTGATGACAGAAGACAAGTAGTTTGTGTGCAACAGCTTTTTCAGCAAAGTTTTGGTCATGTTGACCGTTTTGAGGCCTTAGAAGTTTGCATAACAAATATGATGTAAGATTTATAGGGTTAAGTAGTTCTACATAATGAAAGCACCATATACTAGCAGAATCTCTGCTGTCTCACCTTCTGAAGGCCAGTGGCTTCATCTTGAATCTCGTTAGGAAGGATGATCAACATACTGAGATTCTTCCCGACATACGGCAGCTCCAGAACCTGACTGTTTATCTCTGGGATTAAGGCCAGAGGAAACTTTGATTCCTGATTCATCATCTTCACTGGTTTAGTTTGAGTCTGCAAAGCATCAATAGATTAATAGAAACATGTCACATATCCTCATATTTAGTGACTGTTAAAAAAAATTCAAAAAAGGGCAAGAAGTCTGACCTTGTTCAGCTTAAATTGTCCATCTCTGGTGGCTTCCTTTGGAAATTTCTTTTCCCAGTTCCCCTTGAAGTAGATGGCATTCACCAGCACCAGTCTCGTCATCGCATCGATGGATCCCTGTGGGAGCAAGTCCTTGATCTTCTCTGAAATTCAAATGGACATTTTCCACTTTGGGCATTGGTTTGAACTGATTCACATATGAAGAACACAAATGAATCACCAACAATACTATTAAAGCATCTGTCTCAAAGCTCATTACAAAGTTCTTATGGAAATGAAAACTTAATGGCCAAAAATGTTGCTTAATGTAATCCTGCTAACAAAATCACTGAAAGTACATCAAAACTTGAAACTCCGAAGAACTAACAGGGAATGTTCTCAGCACATTCTAGTAAGGTTCTCTCAAAGTTATGAACAAATGTTAATAGAACATTTGTTCAAAGTTATATGGTCCCTAGTAAAAAAAAAAAAAAAAAGTAATATATTTAAAATGCATTTATTTCATTCTAAGTATAGTTCAAATTAATTAACATATTTACTGACATATTGCTTTAGACTTACTGATATAAAAAATTATAATTAAACTTCATTTTGAGTACTACTTGTGCACAATGCACATTTCTTAATATTAAGCCTAAAATGTGTTTTAATGTCACTAATGGTGAGGACTGTATGATCTTTGAATAATATCGATTAAATGCAGATACACTATATTGCCAAAAGTATTGGGTCGCCCCCTTCTAATGAACAGGTTTGGCTACTTTAGTAATTTCTATGAGTACAAATCTTAATGTTAAAGCATATAATGATATTCAAGGGAATTGTGTGCTTCTAATTTTATAGCAAAAGTTTGGACAGGACCCTTTTCTATTCTAACATGACAATGCCTCTGTGTATAAGGCAAGGTTCAAAAAGAAAATGACTGATTCAGTCAGTGTGGAAGAACTTGACTGGTCTGCATAAAACCAAGTCCTAATCCCAGTTGAACACTGGCTCTGGTGTGACTGTAAATGCAGACCTTGAGCCAAAAACTCATCACCAAACACCAATGACTTGTACATGCACTATATAGACAAAAGTATTGGGACACCCCCTTCTTTAGAACAGAAAAATGCACTTCCAAATCTGTGGAAACAATGATGGGAACATAATTCATGTATTTAAAAATTGTATTTCCATCTCTGTTGCAACAGTTTTGGAAGTGTCTAAAATGACTGTACCCATATGTACAAGTCACTGGTGTAGAGATTTTTCTTTTATGACAAAAATCATTAGGATATTAAGTAAAGATCATGTTCCATGAAGATATTTAGTAAATTTCCTACAGTAAATATATCAAAACTTCATTTTTGATTAGTAATATGCATTGCTAAGAACTTCATTTGGACAACTTTAAAGGCGAATTTCTCAATATTTAGATTTTTTTGCACCCTCAGATTCCAGATTTTCAAATAGTTGCATCTCGGCCAAATATTGTCATTTCCTTACAAACCATACCTCAATGGAAAGCCTTTTTATTCAGCTTTCAGATGATGTATAAATCTCAATTTTGAAAAATTGACACTTATGACTGGTTTTGTGGTCCAGGGTCACATATGTTAAGTATTTCAGAATGTTCTGAGATGTTTGCAAAATGATAAAATGGAACGTTCCCTTCAGTTGTTTTTGAAAATGTTTTTTAAAAATTAAAAAACTGGATGTTTTGAAGATTCTGAAATAACATTTTAAGGGAATGTTAGCAAAATGTTCTTATTTTTGTTAATCTTTTAAACTTATTTTGTTAGATAGGGAGCTCTACTCAAGAAGCCTATAACGTGGCCTTTGAAAAGTCATTTTGTTGAACCTGAAGTGCAGCCAAAAAACTTCAAAGAATTTATATTTGTAGAGTAACTTCAAAATAAAAAAATAAAAAAAGTTAATGCTGGTTTTCACCTTGTGTTTTTTTCTCCACCCATTTGTTGATGTCGACACGTGCAGCCTCTGATTTCATCTTGAAGTCCACCTTCTCCAGTCCGGCTTCATAGTATCTTTTTGCATCATTGAGGAATTTCTGTAACAGAGCAAATCGATTGAATTACAGATCATTTCCAGCACCTTGAATTATTTGCTTTGAGTCTTACCTCAACAAACTGGTAGGATTGGTCTCCGTAGAGGCGGTTGGCAATACTCAACAGATACGGGACTCCTGGTTTGTTCAGTTCACTCGTGAGTTTATTGAAGCTGGAATGAATTTGGTCCTCAGTTTGTACTGCCTGAGTAGGACATTTGTGTTTGCATCAACAATATCGCATTTAATCCCCAAGGCTATATGCACCACTATGGAAAATACATTGCAATCATAAAGTCTTGAGGTTAGCATTTCATATAAATACTCATACTAAACCTTGAGTTCGGCAGGTATCTCAAATTTCTGAGTTTGTTGTGTCATTGATGGTTCATGTTGACCTTTGATGCTGCAGGGCATCTGGGGCTTCTGAACTTGTTGTTGAGGTCCTGGAGTCGCGGCATTGGGTTCGGCATGATTGTTAAAGCCCAAAACCTACACATCGTTGTTGTATATAAATGCATTTTTAATTCTGAACAACTGGCTATAAAAAGTGCATAAGTGTGAGATCACCTTAAACATCTGCGCTGCTGTGTTTCCTTTTGCTCCAAGCGACACCATGGCCAGAGCTGAGGAGATGCTGATCGGAGAGTAGAACACATTTCCTGATGCGTTTCCTCCGCTGATCTTCTTGAACAGGTTGAGGGAAAATTGTGTGTTTGCTGAAGACAAACGCTCCATTTTTTCAAGCTGTGCAAGAAATAGCATTAGTTTAAATAACATCAGTAAATTATATTATTGTGCATCTGCATACCTAAAAGTACCTCTAACAAACGGAATTCAACAAAAGCATTACCTGGAATAATCAGCAAAATGGTGAAGTTTCCCTGAGTGTCTGAGGCAAGTGAATCAATCGTTATGGGTTTCTTTCTAATAAATGAAGCCTCACCCTAATATTTCTATCCAAGTCCAGCCTTCCTGTAAAATATATGTATGGTTCTATTAGTTATTGTCATATTTATCCACTTGGAACACCATCAAACGTAAACTGAATGATTCATTCTTCATTTCACTCCTATTATAGAAGTCAAATAAAAGTGTGTTAGCTGAGAACATAGGAACGATAAATTAAAATTGCATCATTCACAGTTTGTCTTTCTTAATCCTAGTGTCTGTGCAACCCACTAACGGATTACCTCAGCAGTCGGGAACCAATGGCTTGCGAGCCACACCTGCCACTTTGACACAGCTCAGCCTGGTCTCTCACCCTTTACCAACAAATGAACAATAAAAAAAAATGTTGACACATTGCTAGAGATCAGCTTTCTGCAGAAAAAAACAGCCAAAACGTATCCTTTTATTGCAACTGTTTCTTTGCTGTGCCAAGAGACATTTTGAAACATTTCACCAGGTACTTTCGCGTTTGCCTCAGGCATTTCGTTTTCATAGGGAGGCACACTTTATATAATCTGAGAAACAGACATTCACCAAAACATCGACAACCTGTATTATAACTGAAACTGACCAAGTTCTATATTAAACAGAACACAAATACAAGCTAATTAGACAGATTTTCCTACACAAAAACCCATTTGTATTATGCCTACACATTTCATAAACCAGGCCTGTTTTTTTCTCTTCACTCATTCACTAACTAATACACACACACACACATGTCTGGTTTGCTATCCTTTTGGGGACTCTCCATAGGCGTAATGGTTTTTCTGCTGTACAGACCGTATTTTCTATCGCCCTACACCAACCCTACACCTAAACCTACCCCTTACAGGAAACTTTCTGCATTTTTACATTTTAAAAAAACTTCATTCTGTGTGATCTATAAGCTTGTTTACCCGTGGGGACCTCAATTTAGGTCCCCACTGTGACACAAGTCCCCATGAGTCTGTGTGTATATTCAGGTTTAAGTCCCCACCGGGATATAAAAACAGGTACACACACACACACACACACACACAAACACACAAACACACTTGTTTCGCTATCCTTGTGGGGACTCTCCATAGGCGTAATGGGTTTTCTGCTGTACAGACCGTATATTCTGTTGCCCTACACCAGCCCTACACCTAAACCTACCCCTTACAGGAAACTTTCTGATTTTTAACATTTTCAAAAAAGTTCATTGTGTATGATTTATGAGCTTGTTTAGCCGTGGGGACCTCAATTTAGGTCCCCACCGTGACACAAGTCCCCATGAGTCTGTGTATATTCAGGTTTAAGTCCCCACCGGAATATAAAAACAGGTACACGCACGCACGCACGCACAATGTCCCTGGTTTACATTTTGGAAATCTGGTCACCTCCCTAAAGTGGGCATGTCAGGTGTTTGGTTGCGTAAAACAGTTAATGTGTTGTGAGTCATGAAACACACCTTTTCACATGTGATATAATTATTAAAATTATATAAGTATGCGTAACAAAATATCTACACTATATTGCCAAAAGTAACGGGACACCCCCTTCTAATGAACAGGTTTGACTTCTTTAGTAATTTCCATGAGTACAAACCTTAATGTTTAAGCATATAATGATATTCAAGGGAATTGTGTGCTTCTAATTTTATAGCAACAATTTGGACAGGACCCTTTTCTATTCTAACATGACAATGCAATGCATGACAATTTTTAAATACATGAATTATCTTCTATCTTTGTTGCCACAGTTTTGGAAGTGCCTTTTTCTGTTCTAAAGAAGGGGGCGTCCCAATACTTTTGTCCATATGGTTTATGTACAAGTCATTGGTGTTTGATGATGAGTTTTACACATTATTAACCATAGTAAATATAATAAATATATTATATAAAACCATAACATTTTAGTAACAAGTTCCAGGAGCTTTAAATACCTTTGATGTGAAAGTGGACTCGTATCAATATTGCTTTTTGAATTTTGTGCTTAATTTTCCATGTTTTCCAGTTTCCATGTTAAAAAATTAATCCAGAAACATATGTTTTGTTTTGTTTTTGGAGACAGCTAGCCATCAGTTGGAACCAGACAGTTTTTGCTTTAAACACATGATTGGAAAACAGCCTTTTTTAAAAAAAATTTTTATTCCGGCCAATTTCTGTTACTGTTTTGCACACAAAATGCATTGACATGACTGGTCCATCCTTTATTTTTTCCATTCTTTAGCCTGTTTTGTATTAGAACTCACAAATCAGTGCAGTGAAAGTAAATGCACAGAGAAAATTTCATTCAGTTATTTGCTAGAGCCTTTATTTGTCAGGGAAATGCAGGCACCTACTATCTTCAAGGAGAACAGAAGCGTCCATAAAATAGAATGCTATTGGAGGGATTATGACGGATAAAGAAAAGGAACGGATGGTCTGCAGTAAAGGTTTTCGGGGGTAATGGCATTGCGGTTGTTGTGATGGTGATGCCGGTGGCTGCAGCCGCTTCAGTTCCTTCTTCGTTTACTTCAACAAAGGCTTTATGAATCACCCCCGACACCACCAGGTCTTTGTTGGGTGACATGCCTGAAAGATTCACCTTCTGTGGGTCAAAAGCATCCTCCATTCCCATGCTGCGCAGAAACTGCACCATGTCATAGGTTTCTGCCATCTTAAATTTGGGCAGAGATACTTGAACTTCCTCTTGAATCATCTTGCTTGGTTTGGTCCACTCCATGAACTTCTCGTAGGTCAATGCCTTTTCAAGCTGGATAATAAGAGAGGCTTGTTAATTTCATTCAAAAATTTGTGCAGACTCTTAAATGACTTATATGTTTACGCAGCAACCAGCAATTGCACATAATGAAAAAATGCAACATATAAACTGTTGTCTCACCTTCTGAAGGCCAGTGGTTTCATCTTGAATCTCGTTAGGAAGGATGATCAACATACTGAGATTCTTCCCAACATACGGCAGCTCCAGAACCTGACTTTTTATCTCTGGGATTGAGGTCAGAAGAAACTTTGACTTCTGTCGCATCATCTTCACTGGTTTAGTTTGAGTCTGCCAAGCATCAATAGATTAGAAAGATGTCACAAGTCCTCATATTTCATGACTGTTAAGAATTTAAAAAAAAGAGCATGAAATCTCACCTTGTTCAGCTTAAACTGTCCATCTCTGGTAGCTTCCTTTGGGAATTTCTTCTCCCAGTTCCCCTTGAAGTAGATGGCGTTCACCAAGACCAGTTTTGTTGTTTCACTGATGCTTCGTGGTGGCAACAAGTCCTTGATCTTCTCTGAAATTCAAAGGGACATTTTTCACTTTGAGCATTGATTTGAAGCGACACTATTAAAGCATCTGTCTCAAAGCACCTGACATTGTTCTGATAGAATTGTAAACTTAATGGCCAAATATGAAGTCAATATTTTATTCAGTTACATAGTATTACACTGTGAACAAAACTACTGAAAGTATATCAAAACCTTATCTTCCAAAGAACTATGTAGCTCAATTCAAGAACACATGAAGCCAAACATTGCTTTGAAAAGACATTTTTCGAGAACCTAAGGTGCTGAAAAACATTTTTTTTTTTTGTGTAGACTACATGTAAAATTCAAATTATGTTCATCCCAGTTTGTCACCTTGTGTTTTTTTCTCCACCCATTTGTTGATGTTGACACGTGCAGCCTCTGAATTCACCCTGAAGTCCACCTTTTCAAGTCCGGCTTCATAGTATTTTTTTGCATCATTGAGAAATTTCTGTAACATAGCAAATCAGCTGAGATACAAATGAAATTAGAGTTACCAATTATTTGGTTTGAGTCTTACCTCAACAAACTGGTAGGATTGCTCTCCGTAGAGGCGGTTGGCGAGACTCAACACATACGGGGCTCCTGGTTTGTTCAGTTCACTCATGAGCTTGTTGAAGCTGGAATGAATTGGGTCCGTTGAAACATTAGGTACTGGAGTCCCACTGTGTGTGGGAGGATTGGTAAAGCTGAGGACCTACACAGCATTATTGTGATAAAAAAGATAACTTCACTCTTTTGATAACTTTTTGCAGTGATGCCATAGAAGCATAAAAAAACCTTTCAGTTCTTAAAAGAACCACTTTTATTTTAGCGTGAAATGCATAAATTCTAAACAACTGACCATAAAAAGTATATAAGTGTGAGATCACCTGAAACATCTGCGCTGCTGTGTTTCCTTTTGCTCCGAGCGACACCATGGCCAGAGCCGAGGAGATGCTGATCGGAGAGTAGAACACGTTTTTTGAGGCATTTCCTCCGCTGATCTTCTTGAACAGGTTGAGAGAGAACTGTGTGTTTGCTGTGGACAAGCGCTCCATTTTCACAAGCTGGGCAAGAAATAGCAATAGTTAAAATAACAGCAGATTTGAAGGTGGACAGATCTTCTGCATCATTAACACAAGCAGATAGTTCAGTAAAAGCATTACCTGGAATAATCAGCAGAAATGAAGTTTCTCAGTTTGTCTGAGTCGAATGAATTGACAGTTATGGGTGTCAGTCTAGTAAATGATGCCTCACCCTAAAACAGCTAGTTTTTAATCCAAGTCCAGCCTTCCTGTAAAAAAAAAAAAAAAAATTAAAAAAAATTAACTGATGTATTTATCCACTTAAATTAAATGATTCATTCTTCATTTCACTCTTTGTTTATAGTAAATTAAAAATTTAACCTGACAAAACCTGAATACAAGAAAGATGAATCATAATTGTATCAAACATATTTAGTCATTTTTAATCATAATAAACCAATAATGGATTAGCCAATGAGGGTTGGAAGTAGGTGTCACTCTGAAACTTTTTAGATAACATTATAAAAAACAAAATGAAATAATAATAATCCTCATCGCCACACGCCCCAAGCCCAACTGCTTTTTTAAATGACATTAACAGTTATTAACACTTCATGTAGTGATTGTGATCTGTGTAGCTTTTACTATGAGGGCTTGTCAGATGTTTGCTTGCGTAAAACAGGTCATGTTTTGTGGATACATGTGATAGAATTATACAATTATATTATGTAATATAAATGCAGCCTAATAATTAGGTACTTTATATAATTATCCCAGTGAATTTAGACTATGCTACTGCAGTGGCCATTAAAGCAATTGTTTTCTGGAGACTTTATTTATTTATTTTATTGTATTTTATTATTATTATTATTATTTTCATTCAAAGCTACCACAATAGACCTGCAACCCAAGTTTCTGCATGTAAATATGAGTCTGTTCACCAGAAAGGGGCTCTAACACCATTAATAACAATAAATTCAGTATATGTTTGTAAAGCATTTTTATTCATGAATATTGATTTCTCTTATATGAAAGGCTTTTCCCACATTTAAACACCAATTTTAACCAATGTATTGTTGTAAATAAGAATCTTGTTCTGTTAGTTCAGTTGTAAAGGATAGCATCTAGCCACTTAAATATTTTAAAGGTGAGCAAAACTAGAAATTATATTCAATATGGACTGTGTTTGTACACTTCTATCTGTCTGTCTCCTATTTTTTTTTTTTTAGTTCTGTTGCCCGTTTTGTCTCAGAACTCAAAGTAAATGCATTAAGACAATTTCACTCAGTTATATTGGAGACTTTATTTATCAGAGGAACACATGCAGCTAGAATTATCACTTCATTGTTATCATCTTCAAGGCGAACAGAAGCGTCCATAAAACAGAATGCTGTTGGAGGGATTATGACGGATGAAGAAAAGGAAGGGATGGTCTGCAATAAACATCTGTGCAAATGAACGATTGGCGACGATGGCACCGGTGGCTCCAGCCGCTTCGGTTCCTTCCTCGTTTACTTCAACAAAGGCTTTATGAATCACCTTCGTCAGCACCAGGTCGTTGTTAGGAGACATGCCTGAAAGATTCACCTTCTGCCCATCAAACACATCTTCCATTCCCATGCTGATCAGAAGACTCTTCATGTCATAGGTTTCTTCCATCTTGAATTTGGGCAGAGATACATGAACTTCTTGTTGACGCATCATGCTGGGTTTCGTCCACTCCATGAGCTTCTCGTAGGTCAGTGCCTTTTCAAGCTGGATAAGACATAATAATGGTATGAATATTTTTGAAACAACGCTCTTAAAATTCAAGGTTCCTTATTGGCATCAATGGTTCCATGAAAAACCGTTAACATCCATGGAAACTTTCCATTCCACAAAAGGTTCTTTATAGTGGAAAAAATGTTCTTTAGGTTTTTAAAATGTAAAATTCTTTGCTCTAAGAAAGAATGGTTCTTTAAGAACCGTTCACTGAAAGGTTCTTTGGAGAACCCAAAATGTTTCTTCTATGGCTTCGGTGCGAAAACCCTCATGTGAGCTTTATAGGAGTATAATCTCTGCTGTCTCACCTTCTGAAGGCCAGTGGTTTCGTCTTGAATCTCGTTAGGAAGGATGATCAACATACTGAGATTCTTCCCAACATATGGCAGCTCCAGAACCTGACTATCCAACTCTGGGATTAAGGCCAGAGGAAACTGCGCCTTCTGATTCATCATCTTCACTGGTTTAGTTTGAATCTGTCAAGCATAAATGGAAACACGTTGAAACTCATATTGACCTTTACTGCATAAACAACTTAAAATAAAGAAAACAACAAGAACATGAAATCTCACCTTGTTCAGCTTAAACTGTCCATCTCTGGTGGCTTCCTTTGGGAATTTCTTCACCCAGTTTGCCTTGAAGTAGATGGCGTTCACCAGCACCAGTCTCGTCATTGTATCGATGGATCCCTGTCGGAGCAAGTCCTTGATCTTTCCTAAAATACAAATATACATTGTCCACTTTGAGCATTGGTTTGAACCTTGGTTGATGGTTGAACATTGTTTGATTTAATATTTTCAAATTTATTTAAACATTTTTTAAATAACTATATAGCTCAACTCAAGAACCATATGAAGCCCAACAGTGCACTGCAACAAACATTAAATAACTTTTATTTGTAAGAGTATGGAGTAACTTTAAAATTCAGAATAAGTTTGTCACCTTGTGTTTTTTTCTCCACCCATTTGTTGATGTCGACACGTGCAGCCTCCGATTTCATCTTGAAGTCTGCTTTCTCCAGTTTGGCTTCATAGTATCTTTTTGCATCATTAAGGAATTTCTTTAACATAGCAATTCAATTAAAGTGCAAATAAAATTAGGGTCATTCCGTGTCAACTCCATAGAAGTATATTTATTGACTAATCCACTTTTATACACAATTTTCACCTAAGATTTGGAGCCATATTCTCTCTGGATACTAAAATAAAAATGCGTTAAGAACAAAAATCTAAAAGGATATTGCAATATCTTTAATACTTCTTGAGTTACAGGCATGCACATTCAAAAAAAAAAAAAAACTCAAAGTACCTTTTTCCATTTTTGAGCTGTCACTATTGGCATATAATGCAATAAAGATTGAGAAAGTCAACTGATTTTACAAATAGACCTACCAATCTCTCTGTAAAAATAACATAATTATGCAGCTATCTTTATAAAGTCATTTATACCCCCCTGAAATTTGGCTTCAAATCAAAAGGTGAAAATTGTCATTTTTGCCCCTCTACAAAATAGTGTATTACTCAGTAAATATTCATCCATGACATTGCATATTTTGGCTTTCATTTCTATTTATGTTTGTCTGTCTTCAGAACAAATATGAACAAAATCTAAAATTTTAGCAGGGGAAGTTTATGAAATTTGGCATTGAATGAGCGATTAGAGTTCAGAATAGTTCAAGACTCTTGAATTATTTGCTTTGAGTCTTACCTCAACAAACTGGTAGGATTGCTCTCCGTAGAGGCGGTTGGCAAGACTCAACAAATACGGGACTCCTGGTTTGTTCAGTTCACTCATGAGCTTGTTGAAGCTGGAATGAATCTGGTCCACTGAATAATGAGGAGCTGGCGTTGCAGCATTGGGTTTGAGAGGACTGTTAAAGCTCAAGACCTACACAGCATTGAAATATATATATATATATATATATATATATATACATATACATTTTTAATTCTGAACAACTAGCCATAAAAAAATATGTAAATGTGAGTTCACCTTAAACATCTGCGCCGCCGTGTTTCCTTTTGCTCCGAGCGACACCATGGCCAGAGCCGAGGAGATGCTGATCGGAGAGTAGAACACATTTTTTGATGTGTTTCCTCCGCTGATCTTCTTGAACAGATTGAGGGAGAACTGTGTGTTTGCTGTGGACAAACGCTCCATTTTCACAAGCTGAGCAAGAAATAGAGGCTTAAATAGAGGCTTAAACAGCAGACTTGAAGGTGGACAGATCTTCTTGTTAGTTCTATGAACCTTAAACAAACAGAGTTCAGTAACATCATTACCTGGAATAATCAGCAGAAACGAAGAAGTATCCTGAGTGTAACTGAGATAAATGAATCAACAGTTATGGGTGTCAGTCTAATAAAAGATGCCTCACCCTAAAATGACTAGCCTTTAATCCAAGTCCAGCCTTCCTGTAAATTCAGTCTTAAAATTCCCCTCTAATAATTAAAAAATAATGTTTCTATTATTCATTGATGTATATTTATCCACTTGGAACACCATCAAACTTAAATTGATTGCTCTTTGTTCTTACTCTTAATTTGTTTACCATAAATAAAAATCTAAAAAAAGTGTGGGTAGTGTAGCTGAAGAAACAAACCTAAACTAAAGGAAGATGAATAACTGCATCACTCATAATTAGTCAATCTTAATCATAATGTGTGTAAAACCAAATAATAGATTACCTGATGGAAACTAGGTGTCACTGTGAAATACTCATGCAGCACAAAATGCCTTTTTCATGTGTTTGTAAAATGATATAATAATATTATGTTGTAGCCATGTAGGCTAAAAGTTATGTATTGTGTATAACTATGCCAGTGAATTGAAATCAAACCTGATAGAGTGGCCATTTATGTAATTATTTGCTAGGGTCTATCTATCTATCTATCTATCTATCTATCTATCTATCTATCTATCTATCTATCTATCTTATCCTTTATTTTAGTTCTGTTGCCTATTTTGTGTCAGAACTCAAGTCAGTGCTGTGAAGGTAAATGCATACAGACAATTCCACTGAATTATTTAATAGACTTTATTTATCAGAGGAACACCAACAATTAGAATCATCACTTCATGATTGCCATCTTCAAGGAGAACAGAAGCGTCCATAAAACAGAATGCTGTTGGAGGGATTATGACGGATGAAGAAAAGGAACGGATGGTCTGCAATAAACATCTGTGCAGATGAACGAATGCCGACGACGGCACCGGTGGCTCCAGCTGCTTCGGTTCCTTCCTCGTTTACTTCAACAAAGGCTTTATGAATCACCTTCGTCAGCACCAGATCATTGTTGGGCGACATGCCTGAAAGATTCACCTTCTGCCCATCAAACACATCCTCCATTCCCATGCTGATCAGAAGACTCTTCATGTCATAGGTTTCCTCCATCTTGAATCTGGGCAGAGATACTTCAACTTCTTGTTGACGCATCTTGCTGGGTTTGGTCCACTCCATGAGCTTCTCGTAGGTCAGTGCCTTTTCAAGCTGGATAAGACATAAAAATGGTATGAATATTTTTTAAAACCATATGAAACCAACATGAATACTAGGAACCCTGCACATGTATTTGTCGTTAACAAATAATGAAACGACAAACCATATACACTCTGCACTGAAGAAATTTCAGAGAAGAACCTTTAACATGCATGGAAACTTTTCATTCCACAAAAGGTTCTTTAGATTATTAAATGTTCTTAAGAAAGAATGGAACTGTTCACTGAAAGGTTCTTTGGAGAACCCAAGATGGTTCTTCTATGGCTTTGCCGCGAAAACCCACTTTTGGAACCTTTATTTTTAAGAGTATAACCAGTGCTGTCTCACCTTCTGAAGGCCAGTGGTTTCGTCTTGAATCTCGTTAGGAAGGACAATCAACATACTGAGATTCTTCCCGACATACGGCAGCTCCAGAACCTGACTGTCCAACTCTGGGATTAAGGTCAGAGGAAACTGTGCCTTCTGTTGCATCATCTTCACTGGTTTAGTTCGATTCTGCCAAGCATCAATGGGAACACATCACAACTCCTCATATTTCATGACTGTTACTGCACGAGCAACTTAAATTACTGTATTTTTAAAAGAAAATAAGACAATGAAATCTCACCTTGTTCAGCTTAAACTGTCCATCTCTGGTGGCTTCCTTTGGGAATTTCTTCTCCCAGTTCCCCTTGAAGTAGATGGCGTTCACTAAAACCAGTCTCGTCGACTCATCGATGGATTCCTGTGGAAGCAAGTCCTTGATCTTCCCTAAAATACAATTGTACATTGGCCACATTGAGCATTGGTTTGAACTGGACTGGTTGGTTTTATTCTTTAAACTATTTTTTAAATAACTATATAGCTCAACTCAAGAGCCCATGTAGCCAAACATTGCCATTTCTGATGAACCTAGTGCTGCAAAAAACATTAAATATCTAAGCGTAAATTTTTGATTGCTGGTCTTCACCTTGAGTATTTTTCTCCACCCATTTGTTGATGTTGACACGTGCAGCCTCTGATTTAATCTTGAAGTCCACCTCCTCCAGTCCAGCTTCATAGTATTTTTTTGCATCATTAAGGAATTTCTGTAACATAGCAAATCGATTGGGGTGCAAATGAAATTAGTGTTGAGAACATTTCCAGGACATTGAATTACTTGCTTTGAGTCTTACCTCAACAAACTGGTAGGATTGCTCTCCGTAGAGGCGGTTGGCGAGACTCAACACATACGGGGCTCCAGGTTTCTTCAGTTCACTCATAAACTTGTTGAAGCTGGAATGAATTTGCTCCTCAGTTTTTTGTCCAGGTGCCGGCTGAGCAGGAGATTTCTGTTTGCATCCATAATATCAAGTTTATTTAGATGAACCCAAAATCTACATGAACCAATTTGGCAAATACAGCTCTTATTGCAAGTCATGAGGTTAATGTTTCATGTGAATACTCATACTAAACCTTGAGTTCGGCAGGTATCTCAAACTTCTGGGTTTGTTGTGTCATTGATGGTTCATGTTGACCCTTGACACAGCAGGACATCTGGGGCTTCTGGGTTGGTTGTTGAGGTCCTGGAGTTGCAGCATCTGGCTTGGCAGGTTTGGTAAAACCCAAAACCTACATAGCATTTTTTTTAGTAAAATTAATAAAGGCAACCTCACTGTTCTCATAACTTCAACATCTATTGTGAATGCACTGCTCAAATGATTTAAAAATAGTGCATCAAACACCAGCTTGATTTACTCCACACACGTTAGTACTATCCTGTTATTTATTCAACTGAAATGACACAGATTGAGCATTTAGTCATATCTGAAACCCAAACAGCCCAACCTAGAATGACCATCTTTTTCTCTGTCCTGCCCTTTAAATGAAACTGCAACATGAGACCATGGTCTTGTCTGTACAAGCACAAAGCTCATTATCTCAGGAAAAATCCCACATTAGTCACATCTCAGAGCAGGAATGGGGCAGCATTCCAAATGGAATCAAGAATTCCTTTAAATTCAAATTCCTGAATTTGAATGCCATTTGAATGAATGCAGAATTGGAACAAAAACATTGGTTTTGTTGATTAAAGGATAAACTGGCCATAAAAAGTGCATAAGTGTAAGATCACCTTAAACATCTGCGCCGCCGTGTTTCCTTTTGCTCCGAGCGACACCATGGCCAGAGCCGAGGAGATGCTGATCGGAGAGTAGAACACATTTCCTGATGCGTTTCCTCCGCTGATCTTCTTGAACAGGTTGAGAGAAAACTGTGTGTTTGCTGAAGACAAAGGCTCCATTTTCACAAGCTGAGTAAGAAATAGCAATAGTTTAAATAACAGTATTATCTTCTTCATCGTTGCACACAAATATCTCAGATCTGCTGGTTCTATTTAAATGACGTACAGAAAAGTACCTCTAATGAACAGTGCTCAACAAAAGCTGTAACTAGAATAATCAGCAGTTTTCCCGTGTGCCTGAGGTGTATGAAACGTCTGTTATGGGTGTCTTTCTAATAAACGATGCCTCACCCTATAAACCGCCCAGGCTTTAATCCAAATCCAGCCCTCCTGGAAGACTGAAACTATAAACCCTGTAATTAAATTCTTGTTTCTGTTATTGATAAATTTATACACATCTGACACAAACAAAAAGACAAAAAAAAAAAAAAAGAGTGACGAATTATGCTTTATCCCTTAGTACTGTCATTCAGATATTTTTGCAACCTCACTGTTACAGCCAATGCTGTGTTCATTTTATCTGAATGACTCTTTTTTCGCATAGATGACATAAAAAAAAAATAAAAACAGGCTAGAATTTTCACACTTTTTGTATAATGACAATTAAATTACAGCTTGATTAGAAATAAACTGAGAATAAAACAATAGAATCTGTATGTAAAGGACATTTTAAAATTAGTAAAACAAACAAACAAAAACTAATATTAAAGGCAGGTAAAAGGTTTTCAGGACAGTTTATAATGTGACCTTCATATAAAAAATTATGAGTTGTTTTGAAAAAAAAAAAAAAAAATCAACCCTGGGAAATAAAAGTGCATATAAGAAACAATCCTGAATGCAAGGAAGAAAATTATGTAATCATAAATGTGTACAATAATAGAGCTGATGAGGGTTGGAGTAATTAGTGGAAGTAGTACTCACACGTCACTGTGACTTTTAAAAAGTCTGTTAAACAAACCTATATATATATATATATATATATATATATATATATATGATATATGATGGCAAAAACTGAGAGACTTAGGAGGAGCTTCTTCCCCCAGGCCATCAGGCTGCTAAACTCAAACTCGATCTCATAACATCAACATGACTCCATTTAATAATCACTAATAATCAGTAAGTTATTAATAATTATTGCTGCTATATAAATACCCTGTACAACCTGTTTGCACATTCTTCTTGCACATTCCTTCTTATATTATTATTTATTAAGTCTACAGTATACTGTCCTGCACACTTATTTTTTTGCGCATTTTTTTTAATATTTTATTCTTTTTATTTTTTATTTTCTACTTCACTTATCATTTATTTTTTATTTTTTATATTTATGTTTATTCTTTGTGTTTGTATTGCATATAATTGCACTGTCCATGGAGCGGACCTGACTAACATTTCA
>JAFVLL020016127.1:0-12970 GCA_021397915.2 Tor tambroides
GCTCACAGACGCCTTTGATTGGAGGAGATCAGTCAGAGCCTCTCTGAAACACAACAGATAAGCTTTGCTTAAAGCTCTTCCCAGTTGATCTGTCTCTGGGCCATATGAGACAGGGACAGGATTATTTATTCGCTCCTTTCTGCCCCTCTTTTTTGCCAAGATATTTTTATTCAATTTCATCTGGAGATTGAGACGGTTGCAACGGAATAAGAGGGATGAGGAGGTGGAAGGAGAAAAGAGAGAGAGGAGAGCAGGCAATTAAATCTGCGATTCAGAGAGGAGCTCTCGGGTCCACGGTGCTCATGATCTTGTGAGCGTGAGCGGATTTCAAGAGTGAGAGTGAGACCCTTCTGAGCGCAGGGGGGTGATAATTAAGCCCTATTTAACTGGGGAGAATGTTGCATGAGAGCGATTTTAACGGTGACGTTCGTGGTGGTCACGTGACACGATTATGGCATATGAACAATCTTAAACGTTCCATTCACTGATGGAAAAAGGGATGAAAAAAAACAGCACATTGCATGATTCTAAAGCATAACGCATATTTGCTAATCTCAAATCACTGGCTTCCAACTTTGAATCCAATAAAGGGGTGAAATCTGATTTAAACCTTTGAAAGGACTGGTTATGGACTGGAAATCTTTAAAATGATCTGGATATTACATTATACAGGAAGTAAAGAATATGAAATTGGATTTTAAGTCAACAGAGCCAGACTGAATGCTGGTTAACCACTTATTCCCACTATCCAGTATCTGGCTGAATTAGCACATCATATTTTTGATCAAAAGCAGTTAATATTCTAAATATAATTATTCCTAGAATTTGCTTACATTTTATGAATAGAACTTGATTTAAATACAAATGATATCTAAACTTTCTAATACTGATTAAAATAGCAGTAGTTCATATGAAATACTGGTAACACTTTAGTATTTTTAGGGACCAATTCTCGCTATTAACTAGTTGCTTATTAGCATGCCTATTATTAACATTTTGTCTGTTTATTAGTACTTACAAAGCACATATTCTGCATGACTATATTCTACATACCTAATCCTACCCAATACCTAAACTTAACTTCCTTTATAACTATTAATAAGCAGCAAAATAGGAGGTTATTGCGGCAAATGTCGTAGTTAATGGTTCATTAATGGCGAGAATTGGACCTTAAAATAAAGTGTGACAAAAATACTTTTGGGAAGTTGACGTGGTGTGACGTGACATCGGATTGACATCAGTCTAAAACCAAAAGCAGAATTATTTTATAATTATCATACAAACAGCTCATATTAAGAAGGAGACTACATGAAATATTTTTACTATAATACTTATACAATATTTAAAACAAAATATATTTCTAATAAGTCTAAAAGGGAGTGTTAAAAACATGCTATATAAATAAAACATAGATATACTTTATATTAAGTGACCTTAATTACTATGTACTTACATTTAATCATTTGGTACAATGAAAGAATTGTGTACATATTTAAAAATGCCTGTATGTAATTACATCTGTAAATAGTTTCTGTAATTACATTTATAATTGCAGTGTTGACCCATCCCTTACACCTTAACCCAACCTCAAACCTACCCATACCCCAAACCATTTTTGATGTAATTACCTAGTAGTTAAGGCCACTTAATATAAAGTGGGACCAAATTTTCATTTGTCACTCCAATGGAAGTGGCCTAGTAAAGGAAAAAGGATTAAAAAGGCGACAGATTGAAGAAAAACTCTGAAATCTAAAAAATATATATATTGCCTATAAACATAGGCGGATTAACCATATGGGCAATTGGGCAAGTGCCCAGGGGCACCACGCAAATAAATTTTCTGCGGTAAAACAAGCGATGTATTCTCATACGTCTATCTAGCCGTGGCCTATACATACCCTTTCATCAGAGTGTACCAAGTTCTCTGGATGTTTTGTTAAACGTTTTGTTATTTTTTTATTAACAAATTTATTAGACCACCCGTCAAAAACTTGTTTAAAACTAAAACGTGTATTGTCATTAGGCAAATAACAAACTGAAACAACTAAATAGTCTTTATTCACACATAATAACCAAAAAATTTATATTTTATTTTGTATGGCCTCCTTTGGCCTTGATAAAAGCTTACATTCTTGCTGGCATAATTTTTCTAAAAATCTGTTGTTACTGACTTCCAAATAGTTTCTAGTTGTTCCCAAAGACTTGCTTTTGATTAAACATTTGTGCAATCTATCTTCGAATGCATTCAATCCCAACAATAATTATATTTTAGCATTAGAAACACTACTGTGACTAAAGATCTTACACATACTGGTGGATTAACCATTACAGAATCATATAAAATGATTTTGGTAATCACTAATACACCAATACTTAGTTTAGGGCAGCTGTGGCAAAAACCTAGCATTGGGTGGTAGCCTAATAAATTTGTAGCACTGTATATGTAATTGTAAATAAGACCATGCACTCATTGTCGCATTTCTGAAAACACCCCTTTTACACAAGGGAGTAAAACATCAGAAAATGATTTTGTAAATTAAATATAAATGAATGAAAAATGAGCTGAAGTGATTAACAGATTGGATTATTATTATAACTGTAACAGTTGGCTTCACTATGTGTCAATTTGCTGCATACAGTCCAGATTTATATCTCATCTTAGAACAGATTACACCTGTAAGAGGTGGGTTCACAAGTTATAAATAATTTATATAATAATATATTATATAAATTATATAATAATATAATAATTTCAGAGTACACTGTAAAAAAGTGGTAACCTGATTTTGTAAGGATTTTTGTAAAATTTTGCAAAAAAAAAAAAAAAAAAAAAAAAGTTAAATGTAAATTATCACATGAGGCACATTTCATTCATTTATATTTTTTATCTATTTATTTTTTTGTGGCGTGGCAGGTGGGGGGGGGCACTCTAGGTGTCGTTGCCCAGGGGCACCAAAGAGTCATAATCCGCCACTGCCTATAAAATATATTTTTTTCATGGACATGTCAACTATCTTTATAACTACCTCTCAGAAATATAACTTAAATGTTATATTTATCTTTAGTATCCAAGATACTAAAGGCTTGAGTGGATTTTATGCTGATAATTATATCTTACGATAGAGTTCTCAGATGACTGACAATTTTTTAAAAGCTATAAAGCTGTCTCTTCAGAGATGGCTTTTATTATTTGAAACGCTAGAGTGTTTTGAAGCAATTACGTGCCAGGACCCAACGTTTCAAACGAACTAGTTTCCACAGAAAAAAAAATAAAAATCTATTCCAGTGCAAAATTAGTGGAAAACAACTGCAAAATCCTCTGACACAAACATCTATCTTTTATGTCTCTAAGGGGTAGCAGAATGTTTTTAAAAACCAAACTGTCCAACAAAGTCTTTGAATAAATGATGTGAACCAGACGTAACAAGCACAAGTCTAGTTTGAATGAATATTTTGTATGATGTACTAATTGGTGTTTGCACATTCCTTTTGACCAAAATAACTCAAATTATAATACAATACTTTTGAAGCAGCAAGCTGGGAAATGGACACGTGTGACAATATAAGCAATGACTCAGAAAACGTGAGCATTTGACAACATCACGACTCAGTCTTCAAGCGTGTGAAACATAACATCTGAGGAAAAGACATCGACCTAATTAGCTAAAAGGTGTGATGTCTTTGGTTCCATATAAAGACTAGAGGAATGTAAATGTGTGTGATTTCAGAGAGACTGAAGATCTGGATTACTAGAAGCAATAACAGACAAGAAGGGTTAAAGGAGTTTATCATAACACTTTGCACGTTAATACACCGTGTACTACTGCATACATATTTTCTATTTGAGTCATCATGTCTAAAACCCTGTAAGTATTATGACATTTCATAAGAAATGAGCTGACCCGATTTCTCGTCTGACAATAGTGTAAAAGTGACTGCACACTTTTCAGTAACCTTGGTTCTAGAAGCATTAATTACCATCTCAGAGAAGGATTACAACATTGAAAATTCTGATTTTAAGTAAAAAAAGGGACAAAAGTTTTCTGTTTTACTGTAAAACACAATGTATTTTAAGTGTACGGCAAAATATTCAGATGATATAAACAAATATATTCGCAATATTTTTTTGCTGTAATTTCTAATTAATCAATCCAGATTTATGGGTGTAGTTTGCCACAAATGGGACAACTTGACTGTTGAGTGAATCCCTATAAACCAGAGCTCAAGTCAACGAAGCCCATCACATTTAACTAAAAATAGGTTTGAATATGTAAATAAAGAAAATGGGATCTCCCAAAACACAGGGGTAATTGCTCACTTTGATGAGGTCACCGAGCAGCTTGTTGGCTTCTACGTAGGCTTTCTTCACCTCCTTAAATTTGTTCCCCAGCCCCATGCTGTGTGCTTGAAAGTGGAGATTGGTGTACTGGCCACCTGGGATCTCGTTCTCGTAGACATCAGCATTCCCAGACTTCATGGTGGCAGTGCAGTCAAACGGAGCATAAAGGCCTCGGGTCACCTCCCAATACTCACTGTAGTCAAAGACCTTCTCGAGAGAGATGCCTGAGAAAGAGATGTGGTGAAGAGAAAGAAAAAAAGAAAGAGAAAAGAAAGACAAGAGGAGAGGAGAGATCATTAGTCTACCAAGAGGAATAAGCAATCTGAGAACAAGTAGCAAAACAAATGACTATCTGACATTAATATTTAATCAAAAATAATGAAAGTCCTCATCTCTTTAACAGACTGCACCAGCTAATCAGGCATTCTTCCAAAGCTTTTAATCAGTCATCGAAAGCTCAGCACACAGGGGCCTGTATGTGGTAGAAACAGGGAATTGGTGGCAGAGCATAGATTGCTTCCTGCCACTCACGGCTTCATCATTTACCAGCAGCAGTCAGTCAATTAATCAATCAATGAGGCGCGCCACTTGCAACAGAGTTTACATGCTCATTTGGCTCTCTCATCTTCACTAATTGCCCATCGCTGTGATCACAATAGTTTTCCTGTGCAAAAGATAACACACACGCACAAATATGCTCTAACATGTGTGCGGACAAGCGGAGAGCGATTGCGGAAATCACAATAACGCTTTCATAAAACTAGCTTGCGTGCATTTTTCTTCTCCTACTCGCTGCCACCCTGACTACAGGCTATTAGGCGCTATTGATGTTACGGTGTAAAAGCGGTGTGTCCAGCTCGCCCCGTGCAGACCAATCTATCAGCATACGTCAGTCAGTCCAGGCATTGATCTCTGGCCACACGGCCTTTATCGTGATGAACTGGCTCGAAGAGAAGAACAGAGAAAGAGAGCTACTTTAGGAGGCAGAGGGACCTGAGCAGGACAACGAGAGATTGATAGAGTGAGTGAGAAAGGCAGATTAAAAAATGACAAGGTGAGAGAGATAGTTGAAGGAGAATCGGGAAGATGACAAGATGTTATATCTATCCATCCATCCATCTAGATGGACTGATAAGCAGACTGACAGACAGACTTGGTATCTCATTTCGCAACAAATCCTCACTCACATCTTGGTATTTTGTTGTATGGGCACTTTTAACCTATGTTTTCTCCCTTTTTCTTCACTTTAATTCTGCATTATCCTTGTATTATTGTGGAAATCCATCTAAAATAGGGAACAATAGATTATATTTTAGTTGACAAAATGACAACATTTCTGTATTATTGTGTTTTACAAATTCATTAAATGACAGAAAAGGTTGGATGGATGGATGGAAAGAAAAAATAATGGATAGATGGATGGAAAGAAAAAATAATGGATGGATGAAAGGAAAAGTTAATGAATGGATGGATGGATAGAAAAAAAATTAATGGATAAATGAAACGTAAAATTCATGGATTTATGGATGGAATTAAAAATTCATGGATGGATGGATGGATGGAAAGGAAATGGAATAGAAAATCCATGGATGGTTTGATGGATGGATGGATGAATGGAAAGGACAATTCATGGATGGATGAGATGAAAAATTCATGGATGGATAGATGGAATAAAAAATTCATGGATGGATGGAAGGAAAAGTTCATGGATGGATGGATGGATGAATGAATGGAATGAAAAATTCATGGATTGATGGAAGGAAAATTTCATGGATGGATTAATTGATGGATGAAAGAAAAAAAATGAATGGATAGATGAAACAAAAAATTCATGGATGGAAAGAAATTCATGAACGTATGAATGGAATAGAAATTCATGGATGGATGGATGATGGAAAGAAAAATTCATGAAAGGATGGCTAGAACAATACAGAAAGAATGATACAATGATAAAAAGAATGATACAACAATATAAAGAATGATACAAAGTTACAAAGCAATACAAAAAAACGATACGATACAAAGAACAATACAATGATACAAAAAACAATATGATATGATACAAAGAATGATACAACAATACAAAGAATGAAACAACGATACAAAGAACGAAAGAAAGAAAGAAAAAGAAAGAAAGAATATAGGATGTCGTTCAGTCAACAATTGTTTGCAATGCACTAGATTTGCAAAAAAATAGCTTTTGAACATATTTTTACATAAGTGCCACACGAGTCACTTTGCAGGTTGTTATAACACTCAGCAGGTCTCGTTTTTTGTCATCTGTGCTTGAGAATCAACACATAACGTGATACTTCTTGCTGTGTAAAGATGACTATATAGTTAAATAGAGGCATGACAGAAAACACCAGTCACAATACAGCACGCAAACAGATACAAGAAACAAGACCAATCAGAACTCAGTATGTAAATAGCAGGATAACAACGACAACACCTTTGGATATATGTTAAATTATGAACATTCTATCAATGTACTTTAAGTCAATAACAGATTTTCACATTTTAATCTTCAATTTTTTGGTCTGCACGTTGAGAGGTTCAGACGGAGGTTCAGGAGGAGGAGAGAACAAATGGAATGTTTGGGGAATATCAATACAGCGCTGCCTTGCGAGTACTGTAATAAGTATCGAGCGTTTGTCAGCGCTGTCTCTTTCTCTTTACATCAACACATACAGCAGCTTGTTTTAAAAAGCTGTAAACAGGTGATTAATACTGGATGTTGCATATGGCAACAAAACAGTGCACAGAGAGACTGCAATAACACTGCCACAGGAATTCTGACAGACTTCAAACAATTCAATTACCTAGGCAACACCTCCGGGAGCGAAAACCAAAGAAACGCGGGGCAGTGAGAGTGAGAGTGGTATGGCTGAATCTTGTGGGAATAAAACAAACTGAATCAACAAAAGCGCGAACACCTCCTCATCACGTGAGCTCTCTGATGCGTCTCGTGCTGCCAAAGTCACACACCCACGCCATGTGGAGCTCCAGAGGAGGGGGCTGTATCTATACATAAAGGTTGGCTTTTCATCGAAACAACAACCAGGCCTTTCCGGTTTGTGAGCGCCACAGCTCACGTCTCTTTGCTTTATTAATGTGATGTTTGGTGGCTTAATTAGAAAGTATAAGATGTAAATTATATTAGCTTACACAGCCTGTATATGAATAACAGTGTAACTGAGAGCTACTGTAAAGGCTAGTTCACACTGTGCAAGCAAATAAAATGAGTGTTTAAATGACAGTTAGTACCGGTTCTCTAATTCGATTGGCTGAGTGATATTAAAATGTAAGGTGGTCGATGGCCGTGTAAAGCCTTGTTGAAAAAAAGGACACACACAGATAAAGACAGCACATTCCTTAGGAGTAAAGGAACCTCTTTCTTCACTATCTGCAAGCCGTAAAATTAATAAATGACCAGCACCAGCGCCAACTGGCTGGCCGATTTCCTGCCATGCTCATCTTATCGTCTCACGAGACCCCTAAAACAAGGATAGATTTGTGGAGAAAATCTGGAGGGCATTTAAAAAACAGGACTTCACTGTTGGTTCTTATCACTTAACCATAATTTAACCAAGGTGGGACAAAAGAACTCCGCATCTGGACAGGATCCAGCACAGACCCTCCCTGATATCTCCTGACCGTTTAACGCAGTAATTCAACGATTTTATCAACAAGGAAAGACTTTTACGAGCGCTGAAGTTTTGCAGATGCACACACAAAGTGACTTTCTGACCCCTTTACCTCCCGGTCTGTTCGACTCACATTCCTTTAACAGACCAAAAAGACTCAAAACTTTTCTTAAGTGTTCCAAAAGGACAAATAATAATCGCTGCTGCTATTAAAGCAATATACTCAAAAGCAATATATACAATATATTTACAATATATATATTCAGGTTGTATTTTATGAAATGAAATTAAGCTTGCTGTGTTATTGGAACCGATGGTATTTTTGTAATCTTTTGAACGTATAATTTTCCCCTGTAGAGGACTCACTAGACTTTTAGGATCATATGCATGATGGGTTATTTCTAATCTTTAATTTGAACCCCTTTTGTGTGTTTTAGCAGGAAAAGCTATTAACGTGTGTGAAATATGTTGAGTTTGGTTTCATATTAATCGTCATGATAAATGCAACAATTTGGTGTGAATGAAAATTAACCTTTAACCTTTAATACGTATAGAAATCTGCCAGGATATTTTCATGTGACAAAATAACTAAGCAGATAAATTTAAGCATGGAAAACTGAGCCATGCGGGCAGGGCTCCGCCCTACAAGAACAATCTGATTGGAAGAAGACCCTGGTGGGCGTACTGAAATCAGCCCGTTTAAAACTGGACACAAAGCTGCTGCTTGTGTGCGAAAAACTTGCAAAGACTTTGGCTTCGGCTCACTGAGCGCGCTGCTAAGCGCCCACGACCTTAACATCTGGTCGATCATCTAACAACACTACAAATACTTAGTCAAACGTCTGAAGAAACCTTGAAAGCCTGAAGCTACGCGGAAGGAACTCAGAGAAGAACTTCAAGGGTCGCTCTCTCTCTCAAAGAACCAGGCAACCGCCAATCACAGGAGGGCTTTCCTTGAAACGCGTCAGACGACGACACATCAGCAGCCAATCAGCCGCGGGATTCCCTCGAACCAGGAAACCCACCGATCAGCTGTCATCTCAACTTAAAGCAAGTAATCAAACAAAATCTCTATTTCGCTGGAAACTGGTCGAACTAATCTTTAAGAGTAAAGATAATAGAGGTCTCTGCTTGTGTAACTTCCGTAGGCGGAGTTCACGAAATAGCCCAAAAGGCTAGACTTAAACTTTCTTCAATTTGCATTCCTGTATATGTGTGTATGTGTAGATGTATGTGTGTTTTATTTAGCGTAGTTGTATTGTAGGGTTGTCCTAAGGTAGCGAATAAACTTTGATTCAGTTATAAAGATATCTTTTGTCTTGTGCTATGTGATTTTCGAAGTCTGAAACTATTTGCCAAGATCGCGTTACCTATGCTCATAAAGTTACCCAAATAATTCTGTATTATTATATCATGGCCACGAAAATAAGCAGAATTGCTCAGATATACTGAATTTTAACGACTCGCTGGACGATTGTTAATAAGGTATAAGTTGGACGTTTTGATTAATATCAATTAATCATATCAATATCGAATCCATACGACTCGATTTCCAAAAGCTAAAATTCAATTTAAAAGCTTAAACCAAGAGCTAAAATCCTTTACAGCCGATATAAAGCCAATATATATGATAAACACTATTTGTTCATTTAACCCAAGAAAAGCCACATTTAAAGCCACATATTTGTCGATATACAGTCTTGGCTATATATTGGTCGAACGCTAATAGTAAGAGTGGTGATGTATTTTAAGTAAGTAATTTAAATCTGATTACTTTTTGATTACTTTTCTACATTTCTAACAAATGTTTTCAACTGTTAATCATTTTGAAACATTTAAACCAGGCAGGGTTAACCTTACAATAGTACTCAACACTGATTACTCTCAGACTTTAGCACCTCTTTTTACTTTGAGATCATTCCGAGGTAAATAAAGATTTAAAATCATAAAAAGAAACCATTTAATAGCTATAATACGGTTTTTGAAATCAAATCTTTCCATAGCTATGACAGGCAACACTGGCATCTAACAATGCCTTGGGGAAAAAAAACAGTTCATCTTAAAAAATAAAGCATATACAGTACATAAACCCAAATGGGGAGGGGGGGGGGGTAATTCTGTGTCTTAAACTCCTGAAACATTGGTGTCTCAATCAATCATATCTGTATCTGTGTATAAAATATTCAGATGTAACCCACTTTGCAATCGTTAACATTTTCAGAAGAAACTGTAATTTAACTACATATTTTTTCTCAGTTAACTGTAACAGATTACAGTTACGTTTATTTTGTAATTAAATTACAGTAATTCCGCTACATGTAACTAGTTACTCCCCAACACTGACAATATATTGGTTTTATGAAGGTAAATTTAAAATACATTTTTAAGACCAAGTAAAGAAAAATTAAGAAATAAACTGAATAAAAATGAACATAATACACCAATGTGTTCTCTTAATATAAACTGAAGATGCATTTCCTTGAGAAGCAAAATTATGTAAGATGATAAGTCTTGTTTTCTGTTAAGCTGATCAAGAACGAATATCTGCCAATGAGCTCAGGAAAAAAAAAGGGAAAACAAGTTTTCATAACCCACTGACAGATATTTGTTTTTGTTTCAAGCATAAAGTCAATTAATTATGGTTTCAATTTTTCTCAAGTAAATGTATCCTGATTTAAAAATGTTAAGATATTTATATAGAAAATCAAAAATACAGAGGAAGATATTCATTTTTTGCATTATGTGCAACATTTAATGCCATGACTTTTTAAGGCCTTCAATTGTGGAAGGATGTATGAAGAGTATTTAAGACCCACAGAAACCCTGTTGCAATATTTTGGCTAAATTGTACATGTTCATTTACCACATTTCAAAAATTTATATTACCTTTACCTTTTATATTACCATCTTACTTAAAGTTAATCTTTAAAAAAATAACTCACTGTCATTACTACAAAATCTCAAAATGAATTTCAATTTTTCACACTGTACATTATAATGTCCTAAATTCACTGCTAAAATGCTAATAGCATTTTATTTTTAAATTAATTAATATTACAGAAATTTAATATCGGCCATAACAAAAATAATTTTTGGCTTATCAGTATTGACCAGATTATTAATATCAATGTAATAATCCCTAGAAACAGTATCCACAAATCAATCACAGCCATGTTGATATTCAGTACATCAGCACTTTTGCTTGAGTGATGTTAATTATACAGTCAACAGAATGTCAGAAATGTTGACATTTGCTGTGGCAGTATGGAGCGGCCTTAATGAAGTAGATCTTCATGCCATTGGTCACTACAGCGGCAGGTGATGCAGTGACCCATGGTTGGACAGATGGTCTCCCACACGGACCGAACTGAAAAGTCTCTGGCCACAAACACACACACCCTACTGTGAGAAGACTCAACGGGGCAAGAGACTCATCAGTGAAGGTTAAGCACCAGCAGCCACAGTAATGTCACAATTAAGGAAAGGTCAAGAGGTCAGCCACCAACATCCAAATGATGTCTGTCCGCTCTGACTCTTCTTTCTACTCTTTTCATTCACCCCAACATCATTTTCTTTCTCTTCTCCTACTTTCCAGCGCAGACTGGCCGTGCTGTCTTATCGTTTTTTTCCCATTTCTTTCATTACCACTCCTGCCCTGCTTTGTTTGCTTTTCTTCTTTTAGCTGACTTCCCATGACCTCATTCGCCCCCAGATTATGAAGAAGGGGAAAGAAATATTAAGTGAACCAAAGTGTGGGAGCATTTGCATAAAATGAGGCACAGCAGTTGAAAAATAGTGTACAAAAGGTGTGTTGAATATTAAATACCACAAAGAGCATTTTGGGTTGGAGTGAGAGCTTCACAACTGCAGAAGGATGAGGAGTAATTGTTCATGAAAATAGCTTTTATGATAGAAGAAGAATGTTTACATTATGTTCCCTTTAACATATGACCTGGAAAATGAGTGATGGGCTGTATCATGGAAACTCAGGCAAACTAAAATAAATGAGGAAGTGTTAAATGGACAGAAAACAAAACAACCAATTAATCACTCTAACACCATGTCCTAACCAGGATGAGACAAAGTTGCCAGAAACAAACAATTTCGCTGTCCTCACTTAATGCAGAACTGTTAGGTAACCTGTCAATCACAGCCATCAAGACGTATTTAATGTTTAATATACTTTAGTGCTATGGAGCGAAATTTTGGACCAATGAGATTCCACAGTGGGGCAAGCCAGTGGTAACATTAACTCTCTCTCGCTCTATGTCTCCACCCATCTATCTTTCTACCCATCTACCGATCTTCCCATCTGTCTGTCTAACTACCTACCCATCTATCTGTTTGTCTACCATCCATGAACACATCCATCTATCTATAACCACATCCATCCATAGTATCTATCCTTACATCCGTCTATCTACCTATCTATCTACCGTCTATCTATCTCTCTACCTCTCTATCTATCTGTCTGTCTATCTATCCATCCATCCATCTATCTACCCTTCTATTTATTTACCTGTCTGTCTGTCCATCCATCCATCTAAACATAACCACATCTATCCATCCATCCAAAGTATCTATCCTTACATACGTCTATCTACAGTCAAAACAAAATTTATTCAGACACCTTCAACATTTCTCACATTATCACAGTTTATTCGTTATAGTTTAGAAAATGGTAATAAAATATGACAAGAACTCGAGTTAAACTGTGTCAGAACAAATTGATCTTGATAATGTCAGATAACTTTGATAGAAAGGTATGTAACAAAACATGGTCAGGTCAAAGTGTCAAATCAAATTTTTGGTCCCAAATTTTTATCAACTTTACTGGTAGTCCACTGTATGAACAATTTTTGGGTATAATATGTCTCAGTTTATTTTGCTATTGTTAGGATTGTTTGTTTGGGTGTTTTGGTTTCTTTTTTTATTGGCAGGTTCTGTGATTGAGGCGTGACTGGAGCACACCTGATGCTCGTCT